>VDFB02140811.1:157231-204308 GCA_007258455.2 Sequoia sempervirens | reverse complement strand
ATTCATATGTGCGATAAAATAAATAACTACAGGGGAAGAGTTGCTAATCGATTACAATTTGAATCACTTAGTTAAAAACATAGTTACTATGGGGGTGGTACATACTATGTACCATTTTACCCAACCTCTAATTAATAACTCCAATATACCATTTTTATTCTTATGTTTTTTTTTCCGTAAATCTATTGGTTTCATTTCGGTAATGTTTTTTTATATTTAATTTTTTTCACAACATGACATTGATCATATGGAGAAGGCTCTGGCCCAAAGCATAGATCAAGATTTATCTTCACGTGCTTCTACCCAACAAGTTTATGTCATTGTAATTGTACAAATTAGATACGAGAAAAATGTTTTATTATTATGTTGTTTTGATAAGTTTATTGGGTTAATTTCGATAATTTTTTTAATATTCTTGTTGCAGTCGACTGATCAGGGAAAGGCACTAGCAGTAGATGAGAGAATCCATAGGGAGGTATAGTCAATATTATGTGATGATGACATTGCTTATTCCACAAGCCCTCTTGATATGATAAGGAAGACCCAACAAAAATGCAATGAAGAAATCCTTAAGTTGTTATTCATAGTGCCTCAAACAGATGAGATAAGAGAGAGGGTTAAGATATTGACTGAGAGATCACAAAACTTGCAAGTAAGTTGTCATGAGGTATTTAATTATAACATACTTTTTCATTCTTGGTTTTATATTTTGTACTCTTTTATGTCATGAACTAAAATATGTGTTGTTTTTACAGGATTTTTTGCATCCTCATGATGCTCCTAGCCATGATTAGGGTATTGAAAGTGTTTCCCAAGGAGTATGGGTTGGTACAAGTGTCCATCTTGATCTTCCTACGCATACATCACATCGTTTGATCCCATCAGCCATGCCTATATTGTTATCTGAAAGGTCGGCAACAAAAACCATGCAGGCATAAGTTAGTGCAACCTTTAGTGGCGAACACATGCCAGAACATGCGTCAGGACATGTACCTAGGCATGTAGAGGCCACTAGTACTGGTGATGTTTTAGCAACATTTCCTGGATCTTTCCATATTACTAGTATAAGAACATTGCCAGTCACATTGTGGTGACCGAGGATTTCATTCCCCTAAAGATAGAGAAGGTCCCGGGTAATTTAAAATGTTTTAATTATTATTATATATAATCCAATTGAAATTTACTTATTGATCGCTCTTTTTAGACTATTGATCCCATGATCATTTTGCAGGAAATGATGTTTTTTATAAACATCTAAGTGATATCACATTGGAGCTCTTCGAGCCCACCATACATGCACCGTGGAATGCCCAAAATCAAGATTTAAAAGATGATCTCATTAACTGTTTAGTTGTGCTCTTCAGTGATAAAACATTCAACTGAACCAAGGTCCTTAAGAAAGTTGGAACTTATCTAAAGTATGTGACTGACTAAGATAGGTCACATTTAGAGAAGAACAAAAAGTATGAGCGTCCCCCCATGATTCCAGAGAGGGAGTGGAAGGACCTGGTGTCAGATGGAAAGGAGAAGGCTAAAAAGAAAAAAGGAAAGACACCATCGGGCCAAGGAAAGTATGTGCTACTATCAACAATGTAATTATATACTGATTACTCTTTCTTTTTACATAATCTTATATATTTCAAACTTTTCATAGGTTTCCCGACAAATTGAAGGAAACGAAGGAAAGACTAGAAAAACACGAGCAACACAAACCTGGCTCTGGTGGTTATATGAAATTAGTCACATGAATTGTAAGTATCAATAAATGAAATATAGTATCCAAATAATAAATTGAAAACAATTTTAGTTTTATCACACCATAGAAGAAAAATTCATGATCTTATGCAAAAATGTAGGGCTTTGAATTTAATAGAGTTCCCATAGAAGATGACCTAAATATTACCTTCCAGCAAGGCTATGGAGCAGTGGTTGAATGCCTAAGAGTCTTGACTGGGAAAACACAACCTTCCACTGCATCCGACATGCAAGTAAATAAACTCAATAAAGTTTATTTAAAATTGAATACTTGTGCAATCTATTCGATATTAATTTCCACCATAAAGTAATTGCATTCCTATTTGTTTTAAACATTCAAGCAATGATAATACTACACATGACATTGGAATGCAGCTTGGTGAGGGTGGAGCACAACCTGCAGATGAAGGTCATGGTGTGCATCCTGGTACTTTAGAGCATTTAAAGTGTGATCAACATGTTGAGCATGATCAAGCTAGAGAAGATCAGGAATATGATGTGGCCATCAGGTAAAGAGGACCACTCTAAAGTTCTTTTAAACATATTTAATTGTAATTGGTGTATTAATTAATGTAACCTTTCATGTTTCTACTTTAGAGCATGTAGAGCATGATCAATGTGTTGAGCATGATCAGGCTAGAGAAGATTAGGAACATGATGTGGCCCCATTAGGTAAAGAGGACCACTCTCATGTTCTCTTAAACATATTTAATTTCAATTGGTGCATTAATTAATGTAACCTTTCGTGTTTCAACTGTAGATCAGGATTTAGAGGGTGTTCAGCATGTTAAGTATGAATCTATAACAAAAGTTTAGGAACATGATCTGGACTCATCAAATAAAGAAAACCATTCTATTTTTCTTTCAATTAATGAAATACTTGTAACAACAATAATAAAACATATCAGTTTAACATTTCTTTCTTATTGTAGCAAACCCCCCTTACAGCGACGTCCATGTCATGAGTAGACGGCTAGGTGTAAATTAAGATCATGACCAAAGGGCAGAACAACTAAAGGGGGGAAAAATATTGATTTAGAAAATGATACTCCACTTCAGAATTTTGTAGCTTTAAAAAAGAAACAAAAAAAGAGTGATTGTAATCATATCGTGACAACCATATTTTTTATAATATGTAAAAATTGAAAGAATGAATATTATGTGTTAATGAATGAATGTGAATATGTTAATTAATGAATTTTATATGTTAATGAACGAATGTTCTATATCATTAATGGATGAATGAATGATTAATGTTATATGATTGGGTATGGGGAATTGAGAGTGATGTGAGGGGGGGAGGGGCCAAATGAGCTTCCATCACATGTGGTTGGCCTGTTAAGTAGAGAATATTAAACTATTCTGAAACAAAGAGAAGCTCAATAAGGTAATGCACTTTTCAATATAAGAAATGCATCGTTTGAAGCATCAAACCAATATGCAAAGATGAAAGAAAGTGCTAACTTTTCACTATGGTGGCAGAAAAATGATTCTTTATACCCTGAATCCATGCTCTGCATCATAATTTGAAGTTGTTTCCATTCCAATGTTCTGAGTTTAGTTTGTTTGTATGGCTTTGTATGAATACCACATTGTGTTGTGTGTGGATTTGGTTTCAAAGCTCTGTTTCTTTTGTTTTTAGTGGTGACATAACTCTAAAATTTGACTTTTTTGCATAACAGGTTAGTGGAAAAATTGATAGCTCTGAAGGGTTTAGAGGCTCAATTGGGATAGATACATGGATATTTGGATCTTGTTTTTGATGGGAGACTTCGACTTAACCATGAAATTTTGTACCATCTGCATGTATGCAAAAATTTCTCTACTTACATTCATTCTTGATCATAAATGTTGTAAATGATATTCATGCTTCAAACTTAAGATTTGTTTCATTGTTATAATGATCAAAATGTTATACTTTGCTATACATTCAAGCATTCTCTTGCCACCTACCCTTTTCTCTCTCCCCCCTCCTTTTTAAGAATTTTCTTTGTCATAAAAGATTCACATTTTTGTCTCATTTACACAAATTTATCTGAAGTGCTAGGAGTGACTAAAGATATGTAAAAGATGATGGATTATGTCTAAACAACAATTTTCCATCTTATAGCTAATTAAATCCTTAATATTTGAATAGTTTAGAGCTCAAATAATGCTTGTATATGCATGTGTAGCAATAAGGGAGCCTATGTGAAGATTGAAATTTAAAACATCACTTTGGTATTTTTCCTTAGGTAGTGAAATGATATTTTGAGTAATACAAACCTACACACACATTGATATTTTTTGGCATTGCATTGAGGAATTTTTTTCTCTTATACCTACCCTTGGCTAGACATGGAGGTATATAATATTGGTTTCTAGGTTTTTTCTGTAAGTAGTTAATTTCACAGAGGAAGACTAAAATCTTCTTAATGTCTTGTCAAGTGTGAAAGCATATGAATCACTTGCTGAAAGCACCATTTTGTATTCATCCAAAAACTAGTTTGTTATTTTTTTATGTTTCTTGCATGTGTTTTTTTTAGGCTCTAGAGATGTGGCTCGGCTCTTTCCTTTGCACTTTTCATCTATTTTGATGATTACGTTAGATTGTCCTCATAATTTTTCATGCAGATCTGTTTGTAACCTTATTCTACCAATCAATTTGCAAACCACACATATTAAGGACCATTTCACTAACTTGTAGTCATCCATTACTTCATATGTTGCAAGTTGTGTCTGTGTGCCAATAAATCCCGATGATTGCGAGAACTTTAATCCTACAAGTGTACCCAATCTTTCTCAAGTAAAAGTCTTACCTTATTTTATAGTACTTTAAATGGTTAATTGAAGGTGCTTCTTTAGATCTGAGATAGTTGAACCCTAGATTAAAATATGGTATTAGATGGGAAGTATAATGATAAAACTGAGGTCCATTGAACACAAATTATGAACATAATTTATTGAACTATGAATAGTGTTACAATTATAATTATTTCTCCTTTACCTACCTCTGCATTAATGAAAAAGATAGCAGATATTGGAAGTTCATTACATGTCTCATGTATATGTTAGTATTTTAATTTTTTTTTAAGTTGTTCAAGAGCTTGATTAGGTCAAGAATATGTTCTACAAGCTTTGTTCTCTTGACACTAAACATTTTCCCTACACATTTTCTCTTCAGTCCAAATGTTTCTTAACTCCTTCCCTTGTTATCCCTTGGTTGTTCTCAAGTGTAATGCTTTTTCTATGCATCTTGCAGTCTATATGTATGATCAGTCATCTCTTATGAAGCATGGATAACCTTTCATGGAATTGTTGTTGTAATTAGACAATTTTCATTGTGAGAATAATCATTTAATTTGTATGAAAGTAAGTCTTTTTCATATTATTTGACTTGGTATTGTAAACTTGTTTTTGCAGGATTCTCTTGGGGGGAACAACAGAATTGTGATGATAGGTAGAGTTGTACAACACCATAAATCATTTGGCATTATCAATAAATTGCTTATAGAATACTCTATGCAAGTAAAATGGAATGTGCAATAACAATTGGTCCCAAATTCAAATCTGAATATAAGTACATTGTACATAAGAAGATGGTATCTATTCTATGATTTAAAGAACCCAAAAATAAGAAAATTAATAGGTTCCATTTGTTTACTTTCTCTTAGACACTTGTTTAATCAGCGAGACCCTCAGAATGTCTTGCAGATAACCAGTAGGTTTCAAAACTCCTGAAGAGGTCAGATCAGTGTGACATTGGATCTTTCTTGCCGACGAAAGTCATCGGTAAGGCATGGACTATTGGAGTGAGTTTTCTATCATGTGTTGATGATTGATATATCACCGATGGGTTGGCTTCGGTGGTCATCGCCAAGAGTCTCCGCGATGGTACATTTCAATGAATATTTTTTAAAAAAAATTGCATTGTTTCGTCGCAATTTCAACAAAAGCCACCGACAAATCACTGAAAAGGTCTGACGAAGTTGCTATAGCTGCGACGAAGGTTTCATCATAACTCCTTTCCCATTCCATCGCCATTTCGACAAAGGCCACCTATGAATTATAGAAAAGGTCTGGCAAAGTTACTTAGCTGTGACGAATGCTTTGTTGTAACTCCTTGCCCATTTTGTCACAATTTTGACAAAGGCCACCGACGAATCACAAAAAAGGTCTGATGAAGTTGCTTAGCTATGACGAAGGCTTCATCATAACTCCTTTCCCATTTCATCGAAATGGCGATGAACTTTTGGTGTTGTTTCGACACTTCAGAAGAGCCATTGCAATTGCATTTTGGTTGTAATTCGTCAGTGGATACATGAAGTTTTTGTCGATATTCCGATGAACATCCGAGTCATTTTATGATGCCGATGATCGAAAAAAAATTTCCGTTATTTCGACATTTAATTCGTCATCAAAATTTCGACGAAAAAATAGTGACAAAATTGTTTTTGTCATTTCATCACTTTTCCAAAAAATATTTTTCGAACGAGTGACGAACGTTCATCAAAAAATGGAGTCAAATTCAGTAGTGTTTGCATGGCTCCCCCTTTCTATATCTATCCACCTTTGACATCAATGGAAAAGGGAAACTTAGTACTTTCACAAATAAAACTCCCCTTGTCTACAATACTTCATCTTGACATCAATGACATCATTCTTCCTTATTTTATAACTCTTTCTTTATGTAACTCTCCCCCTTTCTGCAACACTCCTTTGACATCAATAGAAATGAGATGCTTTATTACCTTCATATAGAATATGCATCAACTAATCTATCTCTTAGTTTTCTTCTCCATGGAGCTGAAATATGTTGCATTGATTAACTCCTTCTTTTGCATGGAGCACAAGCATATATTTTTCCTTCTCTTTCTCTTGTTTCCTCTTCCAATATTTTATAGATTCTCCCTTTTATTTTCCCATGGTATCCCCCATCTTGTTTTATCTAGGTGATTTCACAAAACCACTTCTATAAAAGCATGCTATATGACCATAATTGATTCACTTATAACATATAACATTATAATCCACTAAAGGAGCACATGAATTTTAGTTCCTACTTGAGAATCCAAAATCATTCCTTGCACACACTCTACAATCCTTTTCTTTATGACAAAAATGATTGCATGAAAATTAATAACCATATAAAGAGTGTTGGAACCTAGTTACATGTACCTATCTTGAAGGGAAAGACCCTTTGTAGTTACCCTTATTGTCCTTGTGACGGATATTACCTTCTTCCTTCTTGGTGCTCTCACTATTGATGAATTTTTTGATAGCATCTCCATTTATCTTCTTTCGGGATTGTATGGTTTTTGAGTTTTGACCTTCTTCATAATCAATACTGCTCTTATTGTAAGTTGGCCTTTGGGAATTCAGAATATTATCTAACATTTTCATTCTCTTCTCATTCTTCAAGTCTTTATTCAATTACATACTTGTTTTCTCCAATTGATTTCTCAAAGAGACAATCTTGAACTCTAGCCCCTCACAATTTTCTTCTTTTGGTTTCAATTGGATTTGTATCTCTTCCTCTATTTTCTTTGCCTCTTCAATTTGAACTTTCAAATCTATGATTATCTTCTCTAATTCTTCAAGATCTTGTGATATTTTTTCCTTAGATTCACATTCCTCTTGAAACTATAATTTTTTCTTTGATTTTTTCTTTCCAAGCCTATTGATCTAATCTAAAGCAAAAATGAGTTCTCCTTCAAAATCAACTTTTACATCCATTTAATCATAGTCTTCCTCTTCTAAATCCATCTATTATTTTTCTTTGTCTTCACTTTTCAAGGTATCATCCTATGTTTTTGTTGCCATGAATAGAACATATTCTCTATTGTTGTTGAAAATGCTTCCATTGCTATCTATGGATGAGCTAATATCTTCCTTTGAGTAGAGGCTCTTCTTGTGCTTACAAAAGTCATTTTTATGATTTTATTGTATGTAATTCTTCTTGTGATGCCAGTGTTTCCTTCCTTTCTTTTTGATATAGTCTTATTCCTCATCACTACTTTCTTTTTGATTAGCCTTAGAAATTAAAATAAAATTTTCTATCTAACCTCTTGGATTTTCTTCATGTGCTTGATTTGTACTCCTTTGATAAATGTCACTTAATCTTCTTACCTTCCTTGTAGAATTTGGACTTGAAGTTGGACTTGCACTTGGAACAAAAGAATTATATGAGGGATTACTTGGTGGACTTGTAGCACTTGGAACTAATATATCTCTCATGAGAGGGAGATGAGAGATAGAAAGAGGGTGGAGGGAGAGAGAGGGAGGGATAGAGATGTAGGGTGAGATTTGAGATAGAGAGTAGAGAGGTAAAGAAGGAGAGAGAGAGAGAGGGAGGATAAGTGAGAGAGAGTAGAGAGAGGAGGAAGATGGAGAGATTGAGAGAGGGAAGAAGGGAGGGCTGGAAAGAGAACAAGGTATATAGGGATAGGTAGGTAGAGAGAAGGAGAGATGGAAGGAGAGATGGAGGGAGAGGTAGGGATAGAAATAGAGAGGTGAGAGAGAGAAATAGAGAGAGAGAGAGAGAGGTAGGTAGAGAGAGGGAGGGGGAGAAATGAGAAGTAGAGAGGGAAGGTTTGGTGGAAGGAAGAGAGAGAGAGAGAGAGAGAGGAGGGTAGGAGAGAGATGGGAGGGAGGGAGAGGTAAAGAGGGATAGTTGAGATAGATAGGAGATAGAGGGTGAGATAATTCTCTCACTTCTCTCTCTATCACTTCTTTATCACTCCTCCCTCCCTCTCCCCTCTTTCTCTCTCTCCCTCTCTCCTTCCCTCTTTACTCTCCTCTCTCTCTCCCTCTTTCTCTCTCACTCTCTCTCACTCTCTCCCCCTCTCTCCCCTCTTTCTCTCTCACTCTCTCCTTCTCTCTATCTCTCTCCATCTCTACCTCTCCCTCCCCCCTTCCCCATCTCTCCAAATCTCCCTACCTTCCTCACCTTTTTGTATCACATCTTGGTGCACACCAAAGAGAGAGACAAATAAAGAGACAAAGAGAGAGGAGGGAGGGTGGGAGAGAGAGAAGTGAAGGTGGGAGAGAGAGGGGAGAGAGGGAGAGGTAAAGAGGTATAGGTGAGATTGAGATAGATGAGAGATACAGGTAGACAAGTAGGTAAAGAGAGAGTGGTATGGAGTTATAGAGGGAGAGGTAGGTAGAGAGATGGAGAGGGGAGATAGAGAGAAGTAGAGAGGGAGAGATAGGTGTTAGAGTAATCATGCATTAGCTAATAATTAATTAATCTTTAATTGATTATTAGTTGTGACCACCGAAAAAGTATTCCTTTGCCTTACTTGATTTGGGAGTAATTAATGAGAAATTGAACTTAATGTCACCTTGGTCTAGTGGTGTGAGGTGTTTTACACATCCACATTAGGTCTTGGGCCCATTTTAAGCTAAATTAACTTAAATTTTCCCCAATTTAATGTTGTAAAATTTATTTATTTACACTTTCACATTAAATTTAAGGGGCTTATAAATCAAGTGGACCCTTGTAAGCTGAATAAACCCAATTTTGTCTTAATTTAGTGTTGTTAAATGTATTTATTTACACTTTCACATTGGATTTTGCACCATATTGCATTTGTGACCTTTATATCATCATTATTAGGCCCCTATGACCCCATATTATGCATCCTAAGGCATATTTTGGTCAAAGACCTCACAAAATCAACATATAAACCTGATTTCTTCACTCCCCGACATCTTAGCTAGCAAAAGAGCCCCTGTGGGACCCATTTGCCACTTTTGCTGAATGAGTCCCATCCAAGGAGGACTCATTCACCCAAAATGGTGAATAAGTCCAATTTGGGCTATTTTCGAGGTTTGAATGGGAAAAATTGGGTTTTAAGTTTAAATTTCTTCAATGTCAGCCTTGGGGATTAAATTAATGGTCATGTGAATGGATTTACTATATAAACAAGCTTCCAAATCATTTTTTCATCATACTTTCATATTTTCAATTCAAGTACTCAAGAGTTAGGCATTTCAAGTCTTCACAAGGTCATCAAGATAGCTTTCAAGATCAATTCTAAGGCATTCAAGGAAAAGATTCTTCATCAGTTGTTGCAACACTTCAAGACCCATCATGATGGAAAGGTTCTAATTGCATTATCTCATGTTCATTCTTCATTATCTTATTTCATCATTTGGTTTAATTACCTCAAAGGGGTTTGACCAAGGAAAACATGTATTCCCTAACAATCAACATTTTCTCTCTTTCTTTGTGTGATTGCAAATCTAGGTACTTTAAAGGCTTGGAGATCATTGTGTAAGGAAAAAATCAATAGAGGTGTCTCATAGAAACTCAAAACAGTAGTGCCTTCAATAACTTTAATTTCGATCAGGTTACCTCAAAGACATGTACAACTATGTCCTAAAGCGGAAACAAACACAGTTCATTTCCCACATTAATCCTTCTAAGAAAAACACATGTAAATTCAACATCAAGCAATAACATAGATGAAAGATACTAAAGAAAACTGAACACAAAGATTTTACCCGAGGAAAACCCTTTCGGGTAAAAAACCCTACTCTCCAAACTTCAAGCCATTGTATTATTCAGCAACAGAAAGTTACAATACAGTTTCAGGCTCTTAGCCTTTTAGAGATTACATCTAGTTCATTCTGGATACAATTGATAGTAAACTTTCTCTCTATACATTTCCTAATCAACCTCTCAAACCAAACAACCTTTGTACTATTGCAATAACCTCACACATTATACAGTATAGATCAACATGAGAGATCAATCATGGCATTTGATTCTTGATTAGGAGAGAATTTGGCAACATAACCCTGCCTCTCACTTCCTCTGTTTCAGCCTCAAGGCCTCGGCCATCCAACCAGCCTCTCGACCCTCTCTATAAGGCTCTCTATCTCTGTCTTTACAAAATTTCTAATGCATACATGTATACATTCATTCTCAATAGGCTCTGTGAATCAATGTGTTTCCAACTGTCGGATCATAACTATCAAATCATCTAGCTCAGCATCGTAGATGTTTCCACTTCCTTGCATAGAAGATAAAACGTCAAGGTCACACCACATAGGACAGTCATCCAAACAATCAAGGGCATTCAACCTATGTTGTCATGTTGGTGAGACACTAACCGTGTCTCCCCGATGCCAACACAACCAACATTCGATATCGCCAAGAGTCATCCCTATCGCTAAGAGGTTACATCGAGTCCAGAAAGCTATCGCTAAGACTTTGCCATGTCGCCAAGACCTCAATCCGAAGATCACAAGGTATTCTGAAGAGTTCATCAGTCGGCAAGATTACCGCTCTTTGCCCAGACATTACACTGAAGTCTTCAAGTCACATAAACCTCAGCATTCTCATCGGCAAGACAATCGCCATTCGATAAGACATCATACCGATGTTCAAAGGTCACTCTGAAATTCCCAACAGTCGGCAAGACTTACCACCTTCAGTGAGAGATCATATCGAGCCTTTATGTTATACCAAACACCGAGCAGTTGCGAAGAGTCATACCGACATCAGGTTTCCCATCGGCAAGACAATCGCTCTTCGCTAAGACATCACACCAATGTTCACATTTCACCTAGAAGACTTATGTCAGCCAGACATTCCACATTCACTAAGAATTCATACCGAAACCTTTGTGTTTCTCTGATGACTCCATTCGCTAGGAGTCTCACCGAAAACACCTGATCACATGTTGATTTGTCAGCCAGACATACTGTTGTCACCAAGAGGCTACACCAAGCCTCTTATGTTACACCAAAGTCACACAACCATTGGCGAGACCAACACCTGTTGCCAAGACTTTACGCCGAAGTCTCTAGGTTACCCCGATCCCACCTTTCACCAGGAGTCATGCCTAACACATCCCACACCATCGGTGAGTCAAACGCTAGTCTCCAAGACTTCATAGTGATGCCTCCATGTTACCCCGAAGACTCCAAGTGAAAGCTCATCAGCAAGACTTCTCCATGTTGCTAGGACAACATACCAACACACTTGAGTTATCTAGATTATCCAATTGCCATGAGTCTCCCCAACATACGCTAGGCACCCAATAACAAACCCTTATGTCGACGAGACATTCCATATCGATAAGAGATCTCACTAAGTCTCCATGTCATAACGATAGGTCCATTTGGCAAGACAGAAGTATTGTCTCAGCGACATGAGCAATACACAAGGTTAAATTTCCAGTCAGCCAGACAACAGGAATGTCACACCAACTTTTCTCTTCCAAAGGTTTTAGCCTGTGAAATTGAGGCACATGATTCCAACAATCTCCCACTTGACGACGATCAAACAAGCACCTCCAAAGCAACCCAAAACTAAGATCACAGTAGCTTTACCAGTTCAGGCCCCGCAGTACTCAAGACACCCAATCAACAAGATTCCACAAATTTAGTCCACCATACAATTTGAAACAAAGACCAGGCATCCAACTGCAACTCACTATCAACAAGGCAACCAATCATAGCCCTTCAAGAAACCACATAGATCTCAACATGCTCTCGTGTTCCATCAAGAATTCTGCTCCAACATCCAAGATGTTCACCATTCAGGCAACAATCTTGTCATCTTCCAACATGCCACCTGTGGAAGAAGGATACAAAGCCAAGGTGTATAAGCACCATTCCAACAAACACAAGCAAAGGATCCCAATGATATCATGAACAAGATGCTGCTACCACTTCACTGTTCTCAAAATGCTATACAAAAGCAATATCAACTTCAAAGCTTCAAACATAACACAACAGTGAAGTCATTCTCCAGAAACAAGATAAATAACACCAGTTAGAACAACAATCAGACTAACTGCTTCCATCCAACTGATAAACCCACACGACTAAAAATAGCACCCACAACTCATGCTATACCATCCAATCTCACATACCTCAACAGGTATCAACATTAGTAAACTTATGCCAAATCAAAACCAACTCATCAACAACAAATACAAGCTCCAAGTGCCAACTAGTCTAAAATGACAAGACACATATAGAAACTCTCACTGCCTGAGTAATCCAAATCTAAAAGATCAAAAAACATCGCAAGTCTACCAATAACAGCACATAGAAAATGTAGCCATGTAGTACCAAGGAAATATCCACAATGACATGTACAACCTACAACAAACTACTACAAGAAACATTTCTCTCACCACAAACCTTCACGGCCACAGAGAGAAACTTTGCACATCATCTTCCTCTAGAACATCCTCCTACATACACTTCTAATAGCTAGTTGTGTGAAGAATGATCTCCTTCACATCCCAAAAGAAAAGATGAAACAACATCCAACCATTCAATCACCAAGATCAAACCAACTTCTAATATCATGTAATCAACATGGATGTAAGCTTCTCAAAGAAGATCAAGCTAATTCATTTCCCATTTCAAGAAATCAGCCCATACATCATCTCCTACCAATTCTCATCAGTAAATGACATAACACAAAAGCTCAAGGAGATAAAACAAACAGTAAAAATTCCATTATGAATCCTCCAGAACCAAATGTTAAATAGTAATTCAAGATCCATATCATGAAAGTGAACTTAATAAAACACATCTGAAAAATATAATGGGCCAAATACCTTTCAGATAAACTACCGAGTAGACCAAGAGTGGGAACGAGAATACTCCTTCAAGATAAACAAGTCATCATGACTAATCCAAGAGCAATCTCCTTATAGGTCTCTTATTGAACTCACATTCAACCAAAGTGTAGCCTTCTTGGACTTTCAGACCACTATCAAAGCTCCAGTCATCTGAATCAAGAACTTATCATGACACCATGATCTACACATCCCCTTAGGAGATACCATGCTTCAAGTGACTTTTCCATTGTCTCAAGTACAATGCACAATGCAAAAAATCCAGTGCTCAAACAAGAGTATACTATGACATACAACAAATAGACTCAAAACCAACATCACCTATCAAACACCACCAATACCTCAACCAAAGACTCCAAGCATCCTCCATGGTTCCAAGATGTTGTACATCTTCAAATGATGTCCATGCCAATGCGAAAGAACCCTTCTGTAGCAACAGGATCTAAAATCTCTCCCTAGAAACATCTACAACACCAAAGAAGACCATTCACCACCTTGTGATGAATCCATAGTCACTGCTAAAGCTCCCACTAAAATGTGACATCCGAGCTCTCCAAGCATCATGACCACCTGCTTTAGGTTCCCATAACCAACTATTAAGGTACTCTATAGTATCCATCCTCTTATCTCAAAACAATCACATCAAAGCACAAGTGACCAACGACAAGGCCAACTAACAAGTCTACACCAACAATGAATCAATCCTCATGGATAAAGATAGTCCACATCCAAGTTATCTTACTACAGCCAATGGGTCGCTAATCCATCAACCACATAACTCGTAGATCACAATCATCGAACATGCAAACCCATCATCACATTGGAAAACTGCAACACTGAGATTTCAAAGAGAATATCCACGTAGACAAGATGACTCAAACACCAAATCACGCCAAACCTGATTTTCCAATCATGTCCACAATGAGCACCATAATCAAGGAACCCACAAGCACCACCACATGAATGTTGAGTGAAAAATCACGTACCAACACTCCCATGCAGAGAAGAAAACATGCCTCCTCAAACCATGCACCAAGCATGCATGCAGAACTGCAACTATCTCATCCAGCACCACCCCAAAAAATTTAGTGTCTAGAAAATAGCTTAACAACAACTCCACAAGACCACAAGTTTTTCTTAACCATGTAAAACCTACAAAACCGTAGAGTCATGCAAGTACAAATCATCCTTAGAAAGAAAACAACAGTTCAGGAGAATCCAGACCCCTTTCATACCAACTCTAAAACCACCATGTAAATGCATCTGAGAAAGAGAGAAAGGCTATTTTAGAAGCTTGCAAATCATCTAATGATTAACTCCATACCCTTCAAGCATTCGAGGTTAATAGGAAACCGTGCCTTCCAACACCAGGAAAACACCACCTAGCATAAGCAATCTCTTCCATGGCTAGGAAACAACCTAGGCTTCTCCATATTACCCATGAGCCTATTACACAGACACCCAATATGAAAGCTTTACTGCTACACAACCATGAAGCATAGAAATCCACCTCATACTCCAAGGTTAAACCTCTACCAGCCAGGAGACACAGATCACAACATAATCAACTTCCTTTTTCATCTTGACCATCCTTCAAGCTGCATGTTGTCTCAGAATTCCATAAGGCTTCCACTCATCAAAGGATCAATACATCAGTCCATTCCTCTAGATTTATTCCATCCTATTCAAGCGAAGAAATCATCACAGGAGAAATACCAAGAACCACCAACCAAAAGAAGGCTCTAATACCACTTGTAAGGAAAAATCAATGGAGGCATCTCATAGAAACTCCAAACAGTAGTGCCTTCAGTGACTTTAATTTCGATCAGGTTACCTCAAAGACACGTAAACTATGTCCGAAAGCATAAATAGACATAGTTCATTTCCCACATTAATCCTTCTAAGAAAAACACATGTAAATTCAACAGCAAGCAACAACATAGATGAAAGATACTAAAGAAAATTGAACACAAAGATTTTACCTGGGGAAAACCCTTTCGGGTAAAAAACCCCAGTCTCCAAACTTTGAGCCATTGCATTATTCAGCAATAGAAAGTTACAATATAGTTTCAGGCTCTTAGCCTTTCAGAGATTATATCTTGCTCATTCTGGATACAACTGACAGTAAAATCTCTCTATACATTTCCTAATCAAACTCTCAAACCAAACAACCTTCGTACTATTGCAATACCCTCACACAGTATATAGTACAAATCAACATGAGAGATCAATCATGGCATTCAATTCTTGATCAGGAGAGAATTTGGCAGCATAACTCTACCTCTCACTTCCTTTGTTTTGGCCTCAAGGCCTTGGCCATCCAACCAGCCTCTCAGCCCTCTCTGTAACGCTCTCTATCTTTGTCTCTATAGAACGTCCAATGCATACATGTATACATTCATTCTATCGGTTTGTTTCCAACTGTCAAATCATAACTATTGAATCATCCAGCTCAACATCATAGATGTTTCCACTTCCTTGCATAGAAGATAAAATGTCCAAGTCACACCACATAGGACAGTCATCCAAATGGTCAAGGGCGTTCAACCTGTGTTGTCATGTCGGTGAGACACTAACCACGTCTCCCAGATGCCAACACGGCTAGCATTCAATATCGTCAAGAAGCATCCCTATCGCCAAGAGGTTACATCGACTCCAAAGAGCTATCGCTAAGACTTCGCCATGTCGCCAAGACCTCACACCGAAGATCACAAGGTATTTTGAAGAGTTCATCAATCGGCAACGCTATCGCTCTTTGCCCAGACACTACACCGAAGTCTTCAAGTCACATCGACCTTAACATTCTCATCAGCGAGACAATCGCCATTCAATGAGACATCATACCGATGTTCAAAGGTCACTCGAAAATTCCCAATAGTTGGTAAGACTTACCGCTTTCGCTGAGAGATCATACCGAGCCTTTATGCTATACCGAACACCGAGCAGTTGCCAAGAGTCACACCGACATCAAGTTTCCCAATGGCAAGACAATCGCTCTTCGCCAAGACATCACACCGATGTTCACATTTCACCTAGAAGACTTATGTCAGCCAGACATTCCACATTCACTGAGACTTCATACCAAAGCCTTTGTGTTTCTCTGATGACTCCATTCGCTAGGAGTCTCCCCAAAAACACTTGATCACATGTTGCTTTTTCGGCTAGACATACCATTGTCACCAAGAGGCTACACTGAGTGTCTTATGTTACACCGAAGTCACAAAACCATCGGCGATACCAACACCTGTCACCAAGACTTCACGCAAAAGTCTCCAAGTTACCCTGATCCCACCTTTTGCCAGGAGTCATGCTGAACACATCCCACACCATCGGTGAGACAAACACCCGTCACTAAGACTTCATAGCGATGCCTCCATGTTACCCCAAAGACTCCAAGTGAAAGCTCATCGGCAAGACTTCTCCATGTCGCTAGGACAACATACCGACACACTTGAGTTACCCCGATGATCCAATCACCATGAGTCTCCCCGACATACGCTAGGCACCCGATAACAAACCCTTTTGTCGGCGAGACATTCAATATTGGTAAGAGATCTCACCGAGTCTCCATGTCATAGCGATAGGTCCATTCGGTAAGACAGAAGTATTGTCTCAATGACATGAGCAATACACAAGGTTAAACTTCTAGTCGGCCAGACAACAGGAATGTCACACCGACTTTGCTCTTCCAAAGGTTATAGCCTATGAGATTGAGGCACATGATTCCAACACATTGAAGAATGGGTTACAAATTTTTTGGAGTTTTCTCCCCATTTTCTAGGTAAAAATATTCACAAAAAGTCACTTACAGCCCCGAAAATCAGGGTTTCAAATCGGGACACTTGGAGGTGTTGAAAGAGCAGACCAAGAGGTATAAATCAGAACTTTGAATTTTGAGAAAATCCAAACTAGAATCATTCACCACAAGTGGAAAATGAGTCCCATTTTTGGTCAATTTTGAGATTTTGACATTTTTGGATACCTTTTCGAGAAACTTGTTCTTGTGTGCAGAAACCCCAATCTGGGATTGATTCACCTAGATTGGCGAATGATTCCCAGTGGGCCAAAATTTTAGAATTAGTAGCATTTCTAGTCTTCACTCTGGACTCTACATGTTTCCAGGTGCACTCTTTTTGTTTGGATTTCCTATTTTATTTTATTTGCATTCAATTTATGTTTTAGGTCTTTTTGCATATCACACTGTATTTTCCAACATTTTGTCTTTTCCAAGTTTACACTTGGTGGTGAACCCCTTTCTTGTCTCAATCATCTCCAAGGATACCTTATAGTGATATCTTTCACGTGTTCTTCATTGGGTTGAGATCTCTAAGGTTTCTTTGAATATGAATATTGCAAAATTGGATCCCTCTCCTTGTATCCCCATTTGTGTGGACAAGGAAGTGAAGCATCCATTTCTAGTGTCCACGTTAGTCTAATTTATTCTCATGCACTTAAGCTAAACTTATAAGTTATTTATTAAGTTAACTAAGTTCTTTTCTATGTTAACTGAAGTGATTAATTATTAGGGTTACTCCTATATAGAACTCAACCCCCATTGTATTATGAAAAATATGGAGATTTGTTCTCTTGAACTCTTAACCTTTACGGACATTTATTTTCCTTGGAGATTCTTGAGGTTCATTCAATAGATTTTTCTTGTTAAGGAATATTACAAATCTTTGTTTGCAGATCTCTTTCATGGAAGGTGTCTTTGTTTGTTGTTTGATCTTGTGGCTTGAAAGCAAAAAAATTAAAAAACAAAAAAAATCTGCCACCCCAGGGTCATATGGGCAACCAGTGCCTAGCCCTTAGGGGCTAAAAATTTTTTGCTTTTTTTGCAAAATAGGCAGACTTGGGAAAATGGGCATAACTTTTCACTTAGGTATCAGGATTGGGCAAACAAGATATCAGCAAAAAGCTAGTTTCAAGAACTATCCACTGGTACTATTTTTTTTCTCTTTTTTCTATTGCTAGTACATTCTATAGCCTATTAAAGTAAAAGGTTTTGTTTTCAATATTGGGCTCATAAATTTTGACTAACTTTTCTTCATTTTTCATGATTCTAGCGGCATTGGAACCATCTTTCAGAGCTCTTCACAACCATCCATGCACTTTTTCTAGATTTCTCTCCAAGTACATTTTATTTAAGCTTTTTTGTTTTGTCACTCTGGTGAATTACTTGGGCGTCTTAGCTCCTGGAAAAAAAATCATTTGAGTGGGATGACTCATTTTTTATTGTTCTATATGTATTTCTAGTATTATGTCTTATTTGGACATTGTAGATATCTTTTTCTTGCACATTCTCTTTTGTAGATGCGCTAAAATAAAGTGTCATTTTGGTGTATACTTTTTGGGGATTTTGCACATCCTGTTGTGCCTTTTGTATTCGCACTATGATATGAAGTGCCATGGGGGGGTTGATGTTTTCCTTTCGTTTTCCATCACACCTTTTTCAAGTGAGTGTTCCTTCCATGACAATAGTGAATCCTAATGATTCTTTCCTCATGTGCATGTGCCTTAGTTTGCACACCCTTTTATTTGTAGGTTGTTTCTCCCACATGCACTTCTTGGTTTAACATAGTTTCAATGTTCTTATCATGGCTCTCCCTATTCAGAATTATGGGGGTGGGATTTTTACTATTGGTGTTAATGCTTCCTTGGATTTGTTATTTGGAGTTATCTATGTATCTACTTCTTGTTCATATGTACTTTTAGATGCAACATACTTTAGTGGTTGGTTACATACATTTTAGTGAGATGGATCATTTACAATATGGACACTCTTGTATTCCTATTTCTACAGGTTCTTCATTTCAACACCATATCATTCATCATTTGACAACAGTCTACAACTTCTTCGTGCTTTAGTGATGTTCTACATGTTCCTCTTATTTTGGGACATCGTTTTGGGTGCAGGCTTCTTAGATTTTCACACCTTGATTGGAAGGCTTTTTAGTCCTTAATTCAACTTTCTCTCTTTTGGAGAGGATTTTTATCTCACTGGTTTTCTCCTTTTCCTCCAATTTTGAGAGATCTTTTGTTTGTACATGGGTACCTCACTAGGCCTTGTTTGTTGGGACCCATCATGCATTATTTCCTTTTAGAGATTTCATCTACTCCCTAAGCTCATCTTAAGGTAGGGTGTTAGATTAATCATGCATTAGCTAATAATTAATTAAACTTTAAATTATTATTAGTCTAATTTATTCTCATGCACTTAAGCTAAAATTAGGAGTTCTTTATTAAATTCACTAAGTGATTTTCTATGTTAACTAAAATGAGAAATTATTAAGGTTGCTCCTATATAGCACTCAACCCTCGTTGTATTATGAAATATATGGAGATT
Organism: Sequoia sempervirens; assembly: GCA_007258455.2. NCBI lineage: Eukaryota > Viridiplantae > Streptophyta > Pinopsida > Cupressales > Cupressaceae > Sequoia > Sequoia sempervirens. The sequence goes on along the minus strand of VDFB02140811.1, from coordinate 184,619 downwards.
TGTTCTCTTGAACTCTCAACCCTTGAGGAATTTTGTTTTCTTTGAAGATTATTAAGGTTTATTTCATAGATTTTTCTTGTTGATGAATATTGCAATTCTTTATTTGTAGATCTCTTGTGTGGAAGGTATCTTTGTTCATTGTTTGATCCTACAACTCATGGCTTTGTGGTTTTTCACAATTCTAACAATAGGTAGAGAGAGGGTGAGGAGAGAAAAAAGAGGGGGAAAAGACAAAGGTAGGTAGATAGAGGGAGAGAGAGAGAGAGAGAGAGAGATAGGGTGGGTAGGTAGAGAGGAATAGACGAGAGATAGAAAGAGGGGGAGGGAGAGAGAGAGAGGGATAGAGATGTAGGGATAGAATATTTTTTAATTTAAGACAATGTGATTGAATGCAAATATGCAACAATAAAGGATAATTTTGAATGCAATTTTTAGATATAATATGCAATAATTAATGATATAAAGATGCAAATTTTTGAGAATGATGATTTGATACAATTTTGAAAAAAAACTATGCAATTCTTTTCCATTTTCTTGACCTAAACGAAAGATTCCTAAATTAATGCAATGAATAGTTTTAGAATTCAGTGACCTAATGAATGCAATTTTGAATGTACATCTAATCTAAATGATTGAAATAAACCCTAATGTAACCTATTATGCAATATGTGATGCAAATTTTTTAAAAAATTTTACGCTTTTATGATGCAAAAATGAAACCCTAAATGAGAAATGCAAGCAATGCAATGCAAAGCCTAGATATAGCGTTTGAAATATTTCCAATTTCAGAAGGTATATAATGTTAAGATGTTAGGTTCACCAAAATGTAGCATAAGAAAAAGGGAACCCTAAGTTTAATATGTGAATCATAGGGTTAATATCTCGCTTTTTCAAAGGTACATAAAGATGTAGATCAACAAGCTGAGTAGATTAACTTTCAACCATGAAGGTGAATCAATCATCTACCTAGATCTACATCTAATTGATGATATTAATGGACTAGAAATTATTTTGGAATGACCTAATTAGACTATGCACCCTAATATGTAAATTACAAGATCTCAACAACTGGCAGATTGGAACAACAGTTTGTAGGTGGATCAAGAAAGTTTAGAGGATAGTAAACCCACTCAAAAAAATTATTTCAATGTGCCTAAGAGGACCTATACACCCAAGGGAGTTTGGGTCTTCTTAGGGACCATGTCTTGATCAACTTTTGGGGTCCTCTAATGTTGGATCTAAGACTTTCATTTTTGCTCGCAAATTTGTTGGAACACTGTCGAATAATTATGTAAGTTAGTTTTTCGTGGATTGACAAGATGTAGGCTTCAAATGCAACAATGGACTAATTTTCTTCAATCCTCTTCAACCTAAGATCCGTACATTCATAAAGAGAGGAAATGTTGGGCCATTTTAGGGGCTTGCCTCATTCAAACGTTGGGTAAGTGATTCAACTTCCACAATGGAAATTTCAATGATAAAATGATAATGGATAGGAAAGGAATGATGAAATCACAAAGTGTTACAATTCACCATCCTTCAATGGCTTCCTTGAAGGACTGAAGTCATACACATCTCCTCAATGACTTGGATCTTTCTTGCTTGATTTCTTGAATTGCTTTGGAGGCCTACAAAAGGGGTTAGCCTTCACAAAACAATGATAATATGACAACATGAACTCACAGACACTTTGACATGATGCTTGGATCTTGAATTGTTGCAATGAATCACTAAAATGCTACTTTTGACTTGCTATCAACTTGATAATTATTGCTCATAAAAATCTCCTACTTTCAAATGGTGAAAGGACTAGGTATTTATAAGCATTTATCCAATTCCCCCAAAATTAGATTCCAAAAGCCAACACTTGAAATTTGAAATTTGAAAGTTAAAATTCCTTCAACAACATGCCTAAAAATGGGTCTTGGCTAAGAAAGGGTGTGTATGGATCCTAGCCTAAACATCTAGGACATTAAGTGTTGGGGGTAACACATGAACTGGGTGCATTTATTTAATGCTTGTAATCTATTGAAAATTGTTACAAATGGGCTCTAGAATACATAATTTTAGGACATTAGGGATCAATTAGGCTCAATAATTTAGGGGGGGAAACATAGTGTGGAATTATTAGTGGTGACAATTTTTGACACTACAATTATAAAGTTATAACTTAAAGTTAGTTACAAGGTAGTTAAAAAGGAAAATCCTATATATATGAGACTTGGTCCTCTTGAGAAGGGAATGTTTGGCTCTCATAGTTGGAGATTGTAAGGGTTAGAGTTGTATATCTTTTTGCAAGGAAAGAAATGGAAAATATTAGAATGGCATTGTTTCATTATTTTTTGGATTGTTCATTCTTCATATGTGGAGTGAATATTTTTTCTTTTTAAATCCCTTCAAGCAAAGTTGTGGGACCATTTAGTCTTATTTTCTAATTTAATATATTTGACATGCAATATTGAAAATTCTAGAGTATCCATTATTTTCTAAATATACATGTTGAAATTTTAGTGGTACATGGTGTAAAAATTTGAGAAGTACTACCTTTCTTTTGCATCAAAGTTAGTCACTATTATCTCAATTTCATGCAAGGAACCTAACTTGATATTCATATGTTTATTAGTTGTCTTTGAAATATTTTGATATTTTTGTGTCGAAGACATTATCAAAACTAAATATTTATCATACATTGGAGTTGGTCATCTTAATACATATGTAGGTTGTCTTATCATTACAACCTTAACAACTGTTGGTATAGTTCTCAGTATCTTTTTGGGCACAAAAAAGTTGATTTTAAGAATATTTATTATAGTACACAAAAATCTATATACCAACAAGTGTTAAACAAAGGAATGGAGGATTCTTGGAATAATAAAAAGGAACTAACCATCATCTTTGATTCAATTGATTTTTTAATAGGAAATATTGGGGGCCATAGGGTCTAGAAAATTTTATTTGAAACATGAGCACCAAATTTTAACTAGTGAAGTATGGCTTTAAATGGGCTCCCTTGAGAAATGTAAGAATCAACAATGAGCACAAGGTTGTGTTGCTTAGAAAATTAAATTTTGAATGGTCTATAGAAAGAGTTAATTAAGCTTTGATTACATTGCCACATAGGATTTATGGCATGCCTTTGCTACCTATCATCCAAACATTCTAAAAAATTGTAGTATGGGTGATGGAATCAAACCACCAAACAATCAAACCACTATCACCTTTCAAGCATGGCACCAATTTCTAAACATGTCAAATGGGGCCACCGTTGACTTATTTTGGATTAATGATGTGTTAAAAAGAATAATTGAGTCTTTTCAATGTTCAAATTTTTTAGATCTCACTCAATTTTAGACTAAACTAGCAACAATCTAGCATGGTTCAACTAAAAGAGAATAAAAAACTAGTGAAGGAGGTGTAGTTGGGTGAACATCATGGCATGATCAATTATTTTAATGACTCTTTCAAATCTACTATACAAACTAGACCAAGCGTATTGAATTGGAGATGTGCTTTAGCAACCAAGATTTGGGTCATAAAGGCCCAATTTATTATGCACATAGAACCACATCCCTCTCACACCAACTCTCCATTGCATCAATGCATAGGGAAATGACCTTTTCCATTAATTTCCACCTCAACTTTATTGAATTCACCATTAAGAATCCATTGCATTAGTGGAAGGCCATCTATAAGCCATCCCCAAAGGTAGATTTGTTTTAGCTACATCATTTGAGGAATAAAAAATAATAAATTTGAATTTTTGGATAATATCAATATTGAAAAGGACCCATTAGGTTGTACTAGTAGGGTCACCATTATGGTAACCTAATGGGGTTTTCACTTCACATCAATAAATTTTAGGATTCTATCTCGACCTTGTTCATGATTACTAATAAAAAAATGTGATCTAACCATATGACATAACACATGACTAAAAGAAAAAATCTAACAACCTTAATCTCTTGAAGATAATCAATTTCTAAAGAAGTAATATTTTTCAAAAGCATGCACCATGAATTTATGATTTGGTTTTATTAAACCCCTTAAATTATATGAGATGCAATTTACAAAATAAGAGTGTGTCTAAGGGACACACCTTTGGAATCCAATCCTTGTAATGCAAAAAACCTATTATGCTCACAACCATTCTAGCATCTATGAAAGAAGGAATCAAATTGTATCTACCATTTCTTAGGAACATATTCTTCTTTTTAAAATTCATGGGTTGGAATATAAGATTGTCTTCCTCCTAATTGTTGCACAATCATAATTCTCAAAAACCAATGCAAAAATAATTCTTGTTGATCCAACGTAAAAAATTGCATGCCCTTGCAATTTCATGTTATGTTTTATGTCCATTTTGGTGTTCATTCCCTTAGCTTTTTTTTAAGATCATTCTAGCCCTTTTATTAACCTTTTTTTCTAATCAAGGTGCTCATGTCTTCTTTCCCTTGGTCACTTTTTTGTATTTCCTTTGTGTTACCCTTTATTTTTCTAGTCTCTCATCATTTTTTAGTATAAATTGTTCATACACTAGTGCATTGTGTATATATCTACATGTTGTGCTAGTGACCAACAACATTTATTTGTTTAGTGACTATTTTTAAGCATTTTTTTCATCAATCACCTTCTCAAATCAATGGAAACAACTTAAGACGAATCTAAATGACCCATCAACATATTCCTCTTTCCTCCTCTCTTTTTTCTAAATTAATCTTTTATTTTTTTCTCTTGGTATATCTCTCTTGACTCTCTTGCACTCCACAACTTTCTACAAAAATCTTTCAACATTCTTCTCAACTCTCTTGTTCTCCTCAACTTCCTCAAGCCTTCTTAGGCAATATTGTTCTTATTTTTCTTTTTTATTGCAAGTATTTGTTTTGTTGTGCCCTTAAGCACCTTAGGATTATCACATCCTTTCTATTTCCTTTATTTTAGTTTACATTATTACACATTCATAGCTTTGACCATTCCCAAACAAAATTGGGATAGAAGTATTCACACACACTAACTTCTTTTTATATTTATAATTACAAGTATATTTATAAGTACATTTCTATTGTTTATTTACAAGTACTATTTCATATTTTTATTGTATAGTATTTGTTGATGCATTGTTTTTGGTTTTGCAAACTAAGTGAACAACCAAGTTAAATTGTCATGGTTTCTAGAAGCTTTTTTGTGTTCTATTTGTATAAACAATAGTTTAACACGCAGACATTCGTGTGACACATTGATGTTCTTGGCAATGACTTCCTCATTTTGACTCCAACTTCTTTGTCGTTTCTATTTTCCATTTTTTTTATCATAAAATTATTGTTACTTCCCTATTCTCAATTGTTTTCACTAATTTATTTCTTATAAATATTTTAAAAATTTTACATTATTTTTTTTTGTTAAGAAATCAAAACTTTGAAAAAGGATAGGCAACATAATTCTAAAAAGTAGATTTAAAAAACCATAACAATTCTCGAAGGAATTTTTTTCTCCTTTTGTAAGAGTCAAAATTTTCCTCTTATTTAGTTGGAAAAAGAGTTCTTGAAATTTGATGCTTAAGAGCCCCCTTTTATGGACTTCCATGGGGTCAGGTAAGAAGTGGGTGTAAGCTAATTACGTGCTTTCCTTTATCACTCGAACGTGGTTAAGATGACCCCACAAGCTTTATTTTGCTTCAACTTATGGTGTTGGAAATTGTACTGTTATTGGGTCCCCTCATGACCTCAGCGAATCCCTTCCGTCTTAGGTAATCCATGTGATGACGCTGGAGCATTTAAAACGTGGGGGTGGTATCTGGACCATCTAAGGAAAGTGCTGCTTTGGAGTCGCCCCGAAACTCCCAACAATTTTAAAAATAAATTTTCCCTAGAAAAGACGAGGAAGTTACTGCATGGTTCCATGGGGGCTTGGGCTTCTATTTTCATGGAGAAGGAGGTCCCATGGGAAAAAAAAAATTGTGCTACCAGATTAATTGAAATCTTTTCCAGAAAAATAGGAGCCCCTACAGTATAGGAATGAATATTTAAGCTGGTGAAATTGGGGTGGGGCTAGAAATTGCCCCTACAGCTTAGGAGTTTTTTATGCCACTTGTCTCTCATATAAAATTTTCAATTCTTATTAGAAAATAAAAATGAGAGAATTTTTATTTATTTATTATTTTTTATCAAAGCACTACAGTTCATTCCTTAAATTTTGGAGTTAAAAATTTTAAGCAGAATTGCAAGATTAAATCCATGGGACCAAGAACTTTAAAATATTCCTAAAAAAGCTAAGCAGGATACGCTGAGATTTTTAAGGAAGCCCCCTCCATGGGACCATACCCTTAGAGGCTTGACCACTTTTCTAGGTTTACGAGGTACAGAGGGAAAATGGGAGCTTCAATAGATTCAATAGATTGACCTCTACAGTCAATGCCTTCCCTTTTATTGTTCATTTCTCACGCGGTTACTGACTAGAAGGAATCGTCTGATAACAACATTCTACGCAGAATTAGAATTTTTATTTTCCTCACCCCAACTCAAGCCTATATATGGCCCTTCCTCCTCTCTGCATTCAACACTCCAATGTGGGCTGCTCTCCTCTGCTATCTAAATTGCTTCTCTTGGCTTTCCTTTCTCAAACCGGGTTCACTTCTGTTGCGAAACCGCTGAAAAGATGATGAATTTCACGAGCAACCTTGTGAACCATAACACCAGCATTGTGCCGAAGGTGCCTTGTCTGAGCATGAGAAGCAGGCGCAACAACCAGAGACAGAGACAGAGAGCATCAGCCCCAAGTGCAACACAAGTGTTGACCACAGTGGAGAAGGAATACAAGGAAAAGAGCGGGAGCCCTAACAATTATCCCAACTCCCAGCCCAAGGATATAAACATAGAGAAAGAGCGCAAGAAAGCTGAGTGATGTATGGAGGGAGGTGCAGGGTTCGAATAACTGGGAGGGCATGCTGGAACCAATGGACCATCTCCTCCGCAGCGAGCTCATCAAATACGGAGAGCTTTCCCAGGCGTGCTACGACGCCTTTGACTTCGACCCATACTCCAAATACTGCGGCAGCTGCAAGTTCAACCGCAGGACCATGCTCCAAGATCTTGGCCTTTCCCACTCCGACTACGCAGTCACAAAGTATCTCTACGCAACCCCCAACATCAATCTCCCCAATTTCTTCAAAAAATCTCGGGCAGGGGAGAAACTGTGGAGCAACCACGCCAACTGGATGGGGCTCGTGGCCGTCGCGGAGGACGAGGAAGAAATAAAGAGACTCGGGCGGCGCGATATCATCATCGCATGGCGAGGCACCGTCACTTGTCTCGAGTGGCTAGAAGACCTCATGGATTTCCTCAAACCTACGGGTTTCCATTCTGACCATCCCTGTTAGAATAAATTAATACAACACTCTGTTAGTGCTGCACTCAGCCTCCACTAGGCATATTCTGACATCCACTTAGCTATAGGGGTTTACAGTTGTATTGCATTCCTTTTTATCTATAAATTGATGAGCTCCACCTGTGTTGAGTGTGCTCCATGTTGCAGTCTGATCTGTGTTTGTTCTCATGGTATCAGAGCTGATGGCAGAAGATCCTGAAGATATGTGAGCAGAAGATCTTGGTGGAGTTTTGTTTGAAGCCATTGAAGTTGTCGGCTATAGCTTCAGCTGTAGAAGCCAAAGAAGATCTGCAGAGATAGAATGAGATGAGTGTCCTGTCGCCACAGTTTTGTAAAGCCGTTGCCACAAGAGTTCTCAGTTCTTTTCTCAAATGAAATGCCAAGCATGTCAAAGCAAACTGCAGAATTGAAAAAGTAGATTTGAAGTTGTTAAAGAAGCCAGAGATCGAGGGAGCTGCATGTGCCAAGGGATTGAAATTGCCAAATCCAGTCCAGTTGCTGCTAAAGTCGTAGTGTTTTTATGAGGATCGCTGTTTATTTTGTTTTGCAGATTTGATAAAAGCAGTTCGTTGATCTGGAATTTTAAGCTGCAAATACCAAATGAAGATTATCTACTGCTGTTGGAGAAAGATAGGAGGCGCATAAATCTTAAAGTGTATTGACCAAATTGTAGATCTGTAAGGGTTCTGTTTACAAAGGGCTTTGTTTGATATTGCTGAGTAGAGTACTTTTTGGAATTTTCAAAATAAGGGCCTAAGATATCATACACCATTAGGGAAACAAGTCTACAACCTGTTGTATTAAATCTGGGTTTGTTGTTTATGCATTTCAATCTTATTTACACTCATAAACTTGTATTAAATTATTGTCACGATACTACATTTATTACTGTGACCTGTGATACATTGGTATGGTTGACATATTGTGTCCAAAGTGAAAGGTGTTTGTTCTGAGTGTGAAGTGTTGAAGCAAAAGGAGAAATTGTCATATTGTCTTTTTTGACAATTCTTGTTGAAGTGAGGAGATTGATAAAACTCTCCTTCATATTTGTAAATCACAAATTTTCAAAATTCCTTGTTTGTTTGGTTCATAAGAAGGCCAACATCAAGACACGATAATACAAAATTTCATTCTGTGTTGGTAGGGGCTTTATTCTTTAAGCCCCTGTGTTTGTGTTCCTTGAGAGTTTATTTTCTCTTTGCAATGGCTGCCTCTGAGATATCTAATATTGTAGTTAGAGAAAAATTGGATGGTTCTAATTATGCCAGTTGGAAATGTGAGATGGAGTCGATTTTACAAATGAAAGGCGTATGGGAGCTAGCAATAGAAGACAAACCTGCAGATGAAACTAAGCATGAAAAATGGAATAAAATGGATATGAATGCAAGGGCTACCATTTTATGGAAAATTAGTCTAGGGATAAGGTCTCATGCTCAGGATCTAAAGACAACAAAGAAGATATGGGACACTCTACAAACAATGTATGAAAGAACTAGCAAATTAAAGGTGATGGACATCTAAAGGCAATTAACTCATTTTAAAATGAAGGGAGGAGATAGCATGAATGACCATATTGTAAAATTGAAAAACTGAAGAAATCAACTTGCAATGATGAAGGTTGAATATAAAGACTCTGAAATTATAGATTTTTTAATTGAAAGTCTTCCTGATGAGTATCATAATTTCATTCACACATTAGAGCTTACTGGAAAGTTTGAGAATATCACACTAGAAGAAGTGTATGGAGCTTTGTTGAATGAAGAGGAGAGGCTTAAAAAGTTCACAGGAGAGTCCAGCAAGAGCTCTCAAGCATTTGTGGCTAGAGGCAAATATAAGAACTACAATCAAAATAAATCATACCAAAATCAAGGGAATCAACATAGAAATAATCAAAGGCAATGGAATCAATCTAGGGATAATCAACAAAGGAATAGTTTTCAAAAGGCACAAAATGAATGGAGAAACAAAGTAGATCATTCTAAAAAAGGAAAAACAATCAAATGTTATAATTGTGGAGAAGAAGGGCATAAAAGTGATCAATGTCCTAGGAAATCACATGTAGGAGGTCAAAGACAATTTGGTCAATGAAGGCAATCAAATTTTTCTCAAGAAGATGGTTATCATAATATAATGATAGCTTCTTTGGCTACTCAAGGAAACTCAAATGACCCATGGTATATTGATTCAGGAGCTATCCAATATATGACTTACAATAAAAACTTCTTTAATTCTTTAGAAGAAACAAAAGGTGCAAGGATATTCCTTGGGGGTGATACTTCACATGCAATTGAAGGAATAGGTTCCATTTCAATGAAAGGACATGATGGTAAGAAGTTGGAAGTAACAAATGTGAATCTTGTACCTAAGTTAACAAAAAATCTTCTCTCAGTGATTCAAATAACTCAACATGGTTATAAGGTGGAGTTTTATTCAGATAAGTGTCTAATCAAGAACATTAATGATGGATTCAAAATTGTGGCTACAGGAGTTGAGTGTGATGGCATCTACAAATTTTCAGCATATGTTAATAAGCAAGCTTACATTACTACAAGTTCCTCCATCGGTGAGTTGTGGCATCACATATTTGGTCACTTAAACTATCAAAGTTTGTCTATGCTTTCAAAGATGAATATGGTTGATGGCCTGCCTTGGATAAAGGTAAACACAAATGTGTGTACAGGATGTATGGTTGGAAAACAACATATGGACAAGTTTGCAAGGTCCGCCTGGAGGGCAAGTAAATCTCTTGAACTTGTCCATAGTGATTTATGTGGGCCAATGAATCCTCCATCAAAAGGAGGAGCTAGATATAGCTTAACATTTATTGATGATTTTTCAAGGAAGGTTTGGGTCTAGTTCCTTAATAAAAAAGATGAAGTGTTTAGTAAATTTGAAATTTTCAAAGCATTTGTTGAAAATCAAAGTGGGAATAGGATCAAGAGAATAAGAACAGATAATGGTGGAGAATATATCAACAATAGGTTCAAATCCTTTTGTGAATATCATGGAATCAAGAGAGAAATGACTAATAGATATACTCCTCAGCAAAATGGTGTAGCTGAAAGGAAAAATAGGACCTTAGTGGAAATGACATGGTGCATGCTACAATCCAAGAGTCTTCCTTTATTTCTTTGGGTCGAAGCTATCCATACTGCAGCTCATGTCTTGAATAGATCTCCTACAACTTGTTTGGAGAAAATCACTCCCAAAGAAGCATGGAGTGAAAAGAAACCAGATGTTAAGTATTTTAGAGTATTTGGATGTGAAGCATTTGCTCACATACCAAATGAGATTAGAGAAAAGAAATTCAATAAGAAGAGTGTTTTCAGTGCATCTTTGTGGGTTATGATGATCAGAGGAAAGGATACAGGTTGTATGATCCTAGTGTGGAGGATGTGTTCACAAGTAGGGATGTCAAGTTTAATTAATGGTTTGAGGATATGATACAATCCTCTCTTATTCCACAAATGGAATTAGATAATAGAGGATCCTTTGAAACCAATGAACTTTCCAAGGAAACTTCTAGTATAGTTGTCGAATGTAGTCCACCTCCAAAGACCAAGAGTCTTCAAGAAATTTATCAAAAGACTTAACAAATTAATTATGCTCTAATGACCACCATAATGAAGACCAATGATCCTCAAACATATGATGAAGAGAAAAGAACAGATGAATGGAACCAAGCTATGCAAAATGAATATGACTCTTTGATCAAGAATAAAACATGGGAATTGGTGGACTTGCCCAAGAGCAAGAATGTGGTGAACAATAAGTGGGTGTATAAGAATAAGTTCAAGTTAGATGGGAGCATTGAAAAACATAAGGCATGACTAGTGGCCAAAGGGTATTCACAGAGAGAGGGAATTGACTACACAGAAACTTTTGCTCCAGTAGCAAAGATCAGTACTGTCAGGACTATTATAGCATTGGCAACACATTTCAAGTGGCCTTTACACCAAATGGATGTTAAGAATGCATTTTTGAATGGTGAAATTGATGAGGAAATCTATATGACCCAACCATAGGGATTTGAAAATCCAGGTCAGGAACACTTAGTTTGCAAGTTAAGGAAATCACTTTATGGCTTGAAACAAGCTCCAAGGGCTTGGTATGCTAAGATTGATGAGTATTTCCAAACTCAAGGCTTCCATAATAGTCCTCATGATCCAAACTCATATATGAAGGAATTTGATGATGGTGGAATAATTATTATTGTACTCTATGTTGATGATCTTATTATCACAGATCATAATATGAATTAGATCAATGACATAAAGATAAAATTGCAGGATACATTTGAGATGACAGATCTTGGTTTTCTACACTACTTTCTTGGTATCCAAGTATGGCAGAAAGATGATGGCATTTACCTCTCTCAAACCAAGTATGCTTTAGGCTTGTTGAGAAAATTCAAGATGGAAGATTGCAAAGGTGTATCTACTCTAGTTACTCCGAGATTGAAGTTGACTAAGGATATGGATGGTGAGGATGTTGATTCTACCTTATACATGCAATTGGTTGATAGTCTTGTGTACTTGACTCACACTCGCCCAGATATTTCATTTGCAGTAGGTGTGGTTTCAAGGTTTTTGAGTTCTCCTAAGGATCCACATTAGATATCAACAAAAAGAATATTGAGATATGTGAAAGGGACTTTGAATATGGGAGTTTATTATTCTTCTCATGGAGATCTACCACTTGTTGGATCTTCTGATTTAGATTGGGCAGGTTGTGCATATGATCACAAGTCAACTACAGGTTATGTTCTCTCTTTGGCTTTTGGTCCCATTCATGGTGTAGTAAGAAGTAATCTACTATTGCTTTATCAACTACAGAGGATAAATATACTGTAGTGAACAGCTAAATAAATCACTTGGTTGTGAGCTATTCTTTCAGTACTCAAACAAGATCCAACAGGGCCTTCTTTACTTCATTCTGACAATCAAAGTGCCATTATGTTGTCCAAGAATCCAGTGTTTCATGCTCGCACAAAACATATAGAAGTCTATCACCATTATATCAGGCATCTCCTCCAACAAGAAGTGATTCATCTTAGGTATTGTAAATCAAAAAATCAGATAGCTGATATATTTACCAAGGCCTTATGTGAGTCTAAGTTTGTATATCTTAGAGGTCTTTTAGGTTTGAGAGAAGTCATATGAATTTTCATGGTTGTCATTCAGGGGGGATTATTATGAATATCTACCATCATATTATTGAAATAATTGTAAATGGGTACCTAACAAGGCTTTAGGCCGGGACCCATATATTCTAGATTATGGGGGTATATTTCAAGTAATTAGTATAATTAATTTATAGGGGGATGTTAGAATAAATTAATACAACACTCTGTTAGTGCTACACTCAGCCTTTGCAGCCAACTAATGCTACACTCAGCCTCCACTAGGCATATTCTGACATCCACTTAGTTGTAGGGGTTTACAGTTATATTGCATTCCTTTTTATCTATAAATTGATGAGCTCCTCCTATGTTGAGTGTGCTCCATGTTGCAGTCTTATTTGTGTTTTTTCTCAATCCCGATCCCCGCATCAAAGTGGAATCAGGGTTTCTAAATCTCTACACCGCCTATGAGAAAAATTGCCGCTTCCCCAAATCCAGCGTGCAGGAGCAAATACACACGGAGGTTAGAAGACTGATTGAAATATACAAGGGAGAAAAATTGAGCATATCAATCACAGGCCACAGCCTTGGGAGCGCCCTCGCAATGCTGAGCACTTACGACATTACAGAGATGGGAATCAATGAGGAGAAGGATAATGAGAATGAGAAGATTCCCATTACCATCTTCTCCTTCGCAGGTCCACGTGTGGGTAACTCCACCTTCAAGGAGTGCCTCGAGCAAGTGGGGGTCAAAATCCTGCGAGTGGTTAATGCCCACGATGGGGTTCCAAAAGTTCCCAAAATTTTGTTTAACGAGCATTTTCAATTACTGAGAGATTGGATCGAGAAGTTGTCATGGAGCTACTCACACGTGGGAGTAGAGCTGCAGCCGGACCATAAGAAATCCCCCTTCCTCTAACCCACAGGCGATCCCTCCTGCTTCCACAACTTGGAGGTGCATCTTCATCTCTTGGATGGATACCACGGCCAACAAGAGCGGTTTCACCTAGCCACTGGATGGGATCCTGCTCTTGTCAACAAGGCAGCTGATTTCTTACAAGACCATAATTTGCATATCTCGCCATTCTAGAGACAAGACCACAACAAGGGTATGGTCAGAAACGTTGAAGGCCGATGGGTTCAGCCCCAAAGAACCCAATCCCACCGTGTCTGACTATATGATTGTGTATGATAATGAATTCTTTGTTTTTTATATCCCCAGATTTTAAACTGTCTATTAACATCCCTTCTATACATAAATTTGGAATGGACTTTCCACTTGGATCTTATACCTTTATTTGCACGGTCTTTTAGCAATTAACTCAGAAGTTTTGCCAAAACATGAGATATGGATAGCACCTATTCGGATGACAAGTCTAAATATGTTCTCACCAGATCTTTATCGGTATTTGCACGATGCTCATACGACGATGAACGAGAAGAGAAGAGAAGTCTTTTAGCATTGCTTTTTTAAAAAAAAGAGAGAAGAGTAAAAGTTGAGCATCCCTTAAATCCACACAAGATCTTTATCGGTATTTTCACAATGCTCATACGACGACGAACGAAATTTAAAACACCCAAAAAATCACACAAAGTCAAGGTTTGGAAAATACAATCTTCGATGTCATAGCTTGCAAGCAACATTTCCTAGTTGCATACTACACAAAACTACCAATATTGGATCAATGGCTGCTTTTGCATATTAGCCAAATTTGCTGACACGAATCTACTTCATTTACGATTCGGTGATGTGTATGTGCAGGATAATGGTGGTCCAAAAAGTGGCAATGAGGAAAAAAATATGCCTTTCATCGACCAAAAAATGTGAAAAGAACGTGTTGACTTTTTTTAGGCTCAGGTGTCACCATACCAAACACCAAACCTAGTTTTGCAAATCGGATATCCGATTTGCAAAAAGCATATATAAAAAACATCTGTCACATTTTTGAAGTCATTTGGCAGTGAAGAACCCACGTGCACACAGTGCATCCATTCTTCACTTAACGAATATCCAATTTGGGCTAAATTCGATTTGGAAAGGTAAGTTTTTTTATTTTTATTTGATTTGATTCAATTTTTATTTAGATTTGAATAATTTCATATGGTTTTTTGTGGATTTTTTTTTAAAATAGGTTTTTTAATCGATTTTTGTGAAAAAATGAATTTAGAATAGATTTTGATAAAAAAAATGAATGTTTTTGTGGATTTTTTCACAATAGGGTTTTTGATTGAATTTTTATGAAAATTTTGAATTTAGAATGGATTTTGATAAAAAAAAATGAATGTTTTTTGTGGATTTTTTTTCAAAATAGGGTTTTTGATTGAATTTTTATGAAACAATTGAGTTCATAATGGATTTTGATAAAAAAATGAATGTTTTTAATGGATTTTGATTTAAAAATAGTGTTTCATTTATATTGTCTAATTTTAGATTAATTATTTTTTAACTTTAATCAGGCATTATGGCTGTCAAAAATGAGAATACACAAATTCCACCAGTTGAGAATGAAAATCCACCAACTAAGAATCAAAATGTGGAAATGCCAAATGCTCCACCACCTCTGCAGCCATCAATTGAAGACTTAATTCATGAAAAATTGGAGCAATTGAGGGGCATTTGTGATGTTTATAAGAAAATCCCTCAATTATCCCATATGTCAAACACATTGGCAGGAATAATTACAAATGTAGAAACCCTCTCCACCCAACATAATGCCTTTCATTCGTGGCGAGAAACCATGAACGAATATTATGCATGTGGATTGTCTTATGATGATGTGAAAGATCTCCAAATAACAAAAGCCCAAATAGCCTCTTTATTTATTAACCCTAGCACTGGTTTTCCAGATAATGTTAACAAACAAAAACTTTCTATAAAATGGTGCATGCATAGGGGCATAGTAGATAAATTTTGGGATCGTTGGTGTATGGTTTTTGATAAACCACCCAACAATAATCTTGATGTACCTTTTTACTTTATTAAAAAATTATATGTTGAGTTTTTGTTAGGGCATCATGTCAATTACTTTGACATTAAACCCTTCCAGGGCGTTGGTAGAGGTATGCCTCAGGATAGGCCAAGGGTAGCTAGAGTAGTTACGCGCCCACATGTTCCCTATCCTCCCCTTCCTCTGCCACTTTCAGTACAACATTCAGATATTACAGAGGATGCAACCACACAAACTATCCAAGCCATTCACTCTTTGAGTGGTCTTTTGGTTTCCCATGCTTCTTCAGTAGCTCAGCCACAGTCTGGTGATCTTGGCAATGGATCTAGTGTTGTTGCATCATCCTCCTTGGGTCCACATATTTGTGTGCCACATATTTCCAATACGTGCCAGCAAATATGCTTGGATCCTATTGTATAGCCCCCTGAGCCTCCATTAGACACTTCTGATTATGACATCCAAGATGCAGAGATTATAGCAGATCACACGCATAGGAGTGGATCACACCCTACAGAGTCCTCTCCTACTAGAGAGGTGGACATTGGAGTAGTTACACAGGTAACATTTAAGGTGTAAATTCATAACTTGCATTTTTTTTAAATGAATATTAATAAGAGATAGTATCAAGTACTAATATTTATTTACATGGTCTATTTAATAGTTAATGTCTGAGGAGGAGCTCACACAGGTGACTGATAGCACCCTTAGGGCCATTTCATTTGGCCTCGACACACACACAGTATGTATTTTCGTACTCACTCATTTACATTTTTTTACTGTATATTTGCTTGTCATTTGAATTGTCAATAATAAAATTATATATTAACTTATATGTTTATCTTACTCTCTTCTTGTAGGAAACACCTTGTGCGAGTGAGGTGCGACGCTCTCCAAACTATGGAGGCACGGTGTTAGATAATGGAAAGGTAATTGCACTCAAATTTGATTGAATTAAAATTTATAAGATCTTTTATTGATTATACATACATTGACATAGATTCGTAGTTTCATATGTACTTGTCATTTTTATGTACAGGCGGTTGTGAGCTATACATCATTGTTGATAAGCACCACAACACCCAAAGGAGTAGGTATTCAAACACCTAAAGGAGGAGGTGTTGAAACACCTCAAGGAGGAGGTGTTGAGACACCTAAAGGAGATACAGAAAAAGATCAACCTAAAGAGGTATGTGTTTATTTTATTTTTTGCTTGGTAAATATGTTCTTATTACTGACAATTCTATGCTAACTTAGATCAATTTCATGTTTTTGTTCACATATATAGATTGACGTTACAAAAGTTGGTTTGGTTAGTTCTTTGAGAGGGGTATATTCTAGGACTCCTGACCCTTCAAAGAGACGTATATTTCAGGTAATCAAGATTCAATTTTAGAGTTCAATTATAATTCAATGTGTATTGATTTTTATGTTAATTATTCAATTTTCAATTATATAGTATAACTAATCTCAATTGTGGTTTGACTTTTTCATGTGCAGCTACCTTCAGAGCAAACGAGTGCTTCAAAGAGGCTCCATTTTGATGATCCACCAGTAGTTTAGGATGAGATAGACATTTTGGCATGTAAATTTTGAATAGATACCGAGATGGCACATGCCACATATTGTAAAACTTTGTTTGAGTTGGAATTGATTCCATTTTTGTATATGGACATACACTTGATTATTGGATAATTTGATATATATAGAAGTTGACAATCAAAATTTAATTTCCTCCTCATGTGCGCGATTAAACTCTTTGAAAATTTAATCAAGTGAGCAATGGTTAAATATCAATGTGGAATAGCATAAAAAGAAAGGTTAAATATTATGTAGTTTATATTCATATTTCTGATTACATTGCATTGCACATCTTTCAAACTCAAAGCATTATTTCACATTGCATAAGTAACAACTAGATACTCATATGATTAACCCTACACCATCTAATTTTCTTCTTTGTCAACTTTCCCATGCCTTAGTAAATTTGGTGGTCCATTTGTAACCATCAATTTTTTTATATAACATAAATTCACCTTTTTCAAAAAATTAATATGGCTAGACTCCCATATGAATGCAAATAATATATCATATGACCATTCTTCATATACTTACTGGCACTTTGTGTCTTCTTAGATGAGCCAAAATTTGTTCCCCAACTACCTCTGCCTTCATCAATGTTCCATATTTTAATCATTCCATCCCAAGATGTTGTGACCATTTGTTGACTAGAAGATTCAATTATTTGCAGGCATGAGATGACATCATCATGCACTTTGACCTAGAAATTTAAGAAAATAATACTATTAAAAGTTGTGAGCTCTATGAAAAATAGATGTTTACTTGACTGCAACACCATCTAAATATGGTTTCTTTTAGAAAATAAAAAGAAAGACATAACTTTTAAACAAATAATTTAATCACAATGTATTTTTCACAAAGAAAATTTGTATAAACCACTTGTCCATAATGGCTAGTATAGAAAATAATTGCATTGGTAGAACAAAACTCCAAAACAAATTTCTGATCTCCTTGATTAATTGAATCATAAGTAGAATCTCCACAATAATTATGTTTTACATAAACCGATAGGAAAACAACATTGCTTGGATTCAAGTGCATCTCTAATATTTTATGTTCCTTGTACAATAATTTAAATACATTTGAAGAAGTTATATGAAATAATAGCTTCTTAAATTCTTCTTTAATTTGAAGGTTAGTTTTGATAGTGAGTAATTTATTTCATAGATGGATTTTAGCTTTTGCTTGATTGTTGTGGACTGTACTTTCTTCTATAAATAAAATGAGACATGCTAATGCACATTTTCACTATAATTTCTCTATTTTCTTCCTCAACATATCTCTCTCTTGGGCTTTGATACAACCTTGTCAGGGCCTATCCTAATCACATTTAGCCCAAATCAAAAAGAAAATTTCATGCATTGGTTCTCCCTACACTAGCAGACCCTGGTTGGAGGTATTATTTGATATTTTCAACAAACATACATCTGGTTGTCTGAATGAATGGGGGAGTTACAGCCTTCCCAAGCAAGGGGTCATGACAACCATCAAAATTATACACCACAAACACTATTTCTTTCCTTGCGAGTAAAGGATAAGTGTACTTAAATAAGGTGTAATAGTAGAGAGAATAATATTTTTTAGGTAAAATTTGTTGTCAATCTTTGACTCAGGAAGGGATATGCCCATAGAATTTTATTATCAATGAAAGCTGGTAGATTTCTATATCCAAAGGAGTAAATTATTTAAACACAATTGGCCTTCTTAAGCTTTTTATTTTCTACCACCTCAGTCCATATCAACTTTGGAACATTTTATGTATGTGTCTAAGAAAGCTTTTAGTAGACTTGAGGATTTGTTGCATCTGTCAACAACTTATGTTTTCAGTGCATGAAAAATTGAGGATTTATCAAGGACTTTAACATTTGGATTGGTTATCTTTGTGAAGAGAGTCTGGAAGGAATTGGTTAAACAAAAGAATCTATTCTTATTTGTTAATATATTTCCATCACATTAATGTTTTGACTTTATATAGAACAATAAGAAGTTCATAAACTAGGAAACACTTTACAGGTATTTGCAGAATGTGAAGATAAAGTTTATCAGTTTGTCATTGGTCACTAATTTTAAGTCTGACTTGTCAGAATTGATTAAAGCAATTCAATACTTATGTCATAGGATGAGAACATTTGACCATAGGCTCAATGATAAATGCAATGAACCTTAACTAAATTATTCATACAAATTTCTTAGATCTGGAATAATTCAATGAAAATCAGCCAAAACATTTAAACAAGATATTTAGATCTAAAACATTCACATATGATAAATAGATCTACACATGTAAGTTGGTTGGAATAGAGTATTTAATTCAAATAACTCACTTCATGATTACATTTTTTTTGCTTCAATTGTTTTCTCATAACCAAGATTACAATGATCAAAAAAGATTTAGAAAAATATTGGGATGCTGAAATGCCTAAATGCTGAAATCCACTATGCTTGGCGTACAGATGCATCCTTTGTGTGAAATTTCCCTCACAAATCCAAACAAGTTTCATCCTCCAAAATCTAGGAAATCAATGGGGTTTCGTCAAAAAATCTCCATAACCTAAGGGTTTTTGTCCTTAGATTCAACAAGTGAACACAAGTGTCCAACTTTGCAATTTTGGATTTGTTGAGATGATGTCCAAAGATTATCCAAACAAATGAAGTTGTATTCCTTATATAGAGGTTGAAGGCCTAACATGGGTCCAAAGTTTCTTGCCATTTTCTCACATTCATATTTGGGCTCATTAATTGCATTCTTGGTTACTCGTGGTCATGGGTGGAGTCCATTCAAATGGTGAGGTTTTGTGAAAGTGCATGCTTGAGTGTGGAGATCTAGGGAAATGATTGCTTTAAGTTTAAGCAAATAATTATCCCAAGGTCCAACATCAAGGGTTTAGGCGATGGGATTCTTGGGTGTTAGGACACAAGACAATGGGGATCTAGGGGTTTGAGGATTAGGATACCCCATTGGTTGTTTTACAAACGTAAGAGATCATCAAAAGGCCCAAAGATCCAAAGAGGAATGTATGCTTTGAGAAGTGTTGGTCAAGGTATTACGGTGTTATGCGAATGGAAAGGAAAAATTTCCAAGGCCCACAAGAGAAGGAAGTGGGAGGTGGAGGCACAAGGAATGAAAGAAATGCATGATAGTATTAGAGAGTCTGAAATGCCACCCAAAGTAGGAAAGTGGACCATCTTTCGAACTCAAAGCATTATTTTGTATCATTGTTACATTGGTCTTGAGAGTGGTAGCTTAATATAGGTCTAGACAATACAAAGCCTGGTTTACCTGTGCAGTGTAATAGTGGCATAGGAAGATTTTTCTTTGAAAGCAAAAATGAAAGCTCAGCCTCTCAGAATCAAAATTATTGTTTGCAAAAAAAATGAATAAGAATGAGGTAGTTAAGGTATTTGAAGTGATTTAGATGTCATTTTTAGGGTCGTTTCTAGGGTAGTTAAGATGTTTGAAGTGATTTAGAGGTTTCTTTTAGAGAAGAGAGATGTTGAAGAGTACATCAAGTCAGTGAGAATCGAAGTGTAATGTATTTTAGTTTGTGGTACAAATGTGTGATAAATTCTTAGTTCAATGATGTTGAACAATTTTAGAAAAAATAAATTTGTGTCACAGTCCGCATTTAATCCAACAAGCAAAAATCAAAGCTTAGCCTCTTGGAATGAAAATGCTTGTTTGCAAAACAAATGAATAAGATTGAGGTAGTTAAGGTGTTTCAAGTTATTTCAAGGTCACTTTTAGGGTGGAAGGCTTAAAACTTCATTTAAAATGCACAAAAAAGAATGAAATTACTTCAAACCAAGTTTAAGAAGAAGTTAACTATGTTGCCCACTAGTTTCCCTTAAGAGTCCAAAGTGCTAAAGGCAGCAATCCTTGAAGGTCTATTTCTCGGAGACCGTGATGCTTGTAGACTCTCCGTCTGAGACTATGGGATTGTGTTGGGACCATCTACAAAAACCTCTCTCGGTTTTTGCTATCTTGAAGGTGTTTTCCTGGGGTGATGACTTTTTCAATGGAGGGAAAAGTTGCCAGATGCAAGTAGTGTAAAGTTGCAAAGTGGCGCAATTTTCATTCCGCAACTCGTACGACCAAATAGACTGTTCCAACACGTCTGAATTGGTATGTTTATGATAGGGATGGTCCTCTCTTGCACCCAAATACGCTGAATCACTCTGAGCTACATTGGACCGACAATTTCCCTTAAGAGTCCAAAGTGCTAAAAGGCAGCAATATTTGAAGGTCTATTTCTCGGAGACCGTGATGCTTACAGAGTCTCCGTCTAAGGCTATGGGATCATGTTGGGATCATCTACAAAAACCTCTCTTGGTTTTTTCTATCTCGAAGGCATTTTCCTGTGGTGATGATTTTTCGATTGGAGGAAAAGTAGTTACCCGGTACATGCGGTGTAAAGTTGCAAAGTGGTGCAACTTTCATTCCATGTCGATGACCAAGCATTGACTGTTCCAACACATGCGGATGGAATGCGTTTATGCTAGGCCATGGTCCTCTCTTGCACCCAAATCACGTCCGAATCACTCGGGCTACATTGGTTAGCGATTGCCCTTAGAGTCAAAGTGCTAAAAGGCGACAATCTTTGAAGGTTTATTTTTTGGAGGCCGTGATGTTTCGGACTCTACGGCCGAGGATATCGGATAGTGTTGGGACCATCTACAAAACCTCTCGGTTTTAAGCTATCTTGGTGTTTTCACGGTAATTGACTTTTCAATGGAAAAGTTGCCAAATGGCGGTGTAAAGTTGCAAAATTAGATGCAACTTTCATTCCGCCTTCGTGCGACCAAGCGGACTATTCCAACATGTTTGGATGGGTACGTTTATGCTAGGGATGGTCCTCTCTTGCACCAAAATATGCTGAATCACTCTGAGCTACATTGGACCGACGATTGCCCTTAAGAGTCCAAAGTGCTAAAAGGCAGCAATCTTTGAAGGTATATTTCTCGGAGACCATGATGCTTATAGACTCTCTGTCTGAGGCTATGGGATCGTGTTGGGACCATCTACAAAAACCTCTCTCATTTTTTGCTATCTCGGAGGCATTTTCACGTGGTGATGATTTTTTAGTGGAGGGAAAAGTTGCCAGATGCAAGCAGTGTAAAGTTGCAAAGTGGTGCAACTTACATTCCGCAACTCGTACGACCAAATAGACTGTTCCAACATGTCTGGATGGGTCCGTTTACACTAGGAATGGTCCTCTCTTGCACCCAAATACGCTGAATCCTCACGAGGCTACATTGGGTGGTGATTTCCCTTAGAGTCAAAGTGCTAAAAGCCGACAATCTTTCGAAGGTCTATTTCGGTACGTGATGCTTAAAACTATAAAGATGCGAGGCTATGGGATTTGTGTTGGGACCATATACAAAAACCTCTCTCATTTTTTGCTATCACCGAGGCATTTTCTGTGGTGATGACTTTTGTTGGAGGAAAAAGTTGTTGCCAAATGCAAGCGGTGTAAAAGTTGTAAAGTGGTGCGCTTTCATTCCACAACTCGTATATGACCAAGCGGACCATTCCAATGCCTATGCGGATGGGTATGTTTACGCAGGGATGGGCCTCTCTTGCGGCCAAATACACGAGAATCACTCCAAGCTACGATTGGACCCGATTTCCTTAAGAGTCCAAAGTGCTAAAATGACAATCTTTTGAGGTACAAGGATGTATAAAATCCAATCAATCAAACACAATCAACCTAAAATAATTAAGGTTTGATAGGGGTATTGGATAATTAAGGGTTGATAAGGGTATGAATGTTTATCTTTGCATCTACTCTTGAATATCTAGGGACTTGGTGGTATTTAGAAATTTGTTACTCATTTTTATTGCATTGAATCAAAATGTCTCACTATTAATTGCTCCAATGCTATAAGATAAATGAATATTTTCATGATTATAATGAATATATTGTATGTTATAAATGCTAGCGTATATCATCAAATTATCCCAAACATGTGTTTAGTCAACTCAAAGTGGGTGAATGACACCACTTAGCGAAAATTTTGAATTTTGAATTATAAAATGAAAGGGAATAGGTTTGTGACTATGAGATCACCCTTGTGAATTAAATAATTGGTTTTTACGAGAAAAATTTGCAAGCCACTATAATTTGTTATATATAAATAGGAAATATTAAAAAACCTAGTTCAAACAAGCATACCGACAAGAAAGAACCAGGAAGAAAACCTTCGGTTGTAGCTCGATTAAGTACAAAAATAGATCCCTTTAAAAAACCTATGAGTTTCCAAAATACATGCCCCTTTACATTTTAAACATACCCTTTATACAATGCCAGACATTTGACCCATATTTCAAAAAACATCACTGGGTATAGATTATGCCCATACACAATTATGACCATTCTACATTGTTTCCAATTTGAGAATTCAAATTTTACAAAATTTTCCTATTAGAGGCATTCAGGGAAAAGTCTTCAACAACAATAGTATGTTCATGTTCTAGACTGACAAGCACCTATACAAACCATCAAGGTAGCTTAGAATAACCAATCTATATTATTCTAAATGACACAAAATATGATGAGATGGTAATGCAAACTATAAAAGACACTTAGAATAACCAATCTATATTGTTGTAATCTGTTGCATACCTCTCTGAAAGGATCAAAGCTGGCTATTTTTGCAATATGTCCATGATCAATCATGCTAGGAATATCGCAAAAGTGGGAAAATGAGAAATCTATATTGTCAATAAAAAAGATGTTAGACTAACATATCTATATTAATCTAAACAACCTAAATGATGATGAGTTGGTGATACAAACTATAAAAGACGCATACCTCTTCAAAAGGATCAAAGCTGGCTATTGTTGTAGTAGGTCCATGATCAATCGTGCAAAGAATATCACAAAAGTGGGAAAATGAGAAATTTATATTGTCACAATAGAAAAGATGTTAGACTAATATATCTATATTAATCTAAACAACATAAATGATGATGAGTTGGTGATGCAAACTATAAAAGACACATACCTCTTCGAAAGGATCAAAGTTGGCTATTGTTGTAGTAGGTCCATGATCAATCTTGCAAAAAATATCGCAAAAGTGCATACAAAATATCACTATTAAAGACACCTGCATTGCAATAGTATATAAAATATCAGTATTAAATAAAGAACACTAATGAACTTAATCATAATGAACATAAGCATTATACCTTCCATTCTTGAAAATTCTATTCATGTGTACCTGAAGGATCATCCCTTTACTGAAGAGTATCCAATATTGCTTCATGATCAACATTACTAAGTGTCCATAGTTGTTTTGTCTTTGGTTTGGCATAATACTTCAACAGCTTAACATTTATTGCTATAACAAGGTGCGAATACATGAGAATGGTTTTGTGTTTCTCATAGTCGTCAAATGCAGGTATGCCATTCTTTCTAATCATGTATGTTCGCAACCAAGTTCCTACAACCACAACTGAACCTATAGGATACATGAAACCATCATCATCTTCCATCGGTTGTGTTAGCTTATGCTTTACCCACACACATCGAGCCAACCAATAGTTTGATTTCTCTTCATTCCCCTGCAGTGCAACAACTGCAAAAATATGTCCTAGCTATAGTAGATCTGAAAGCAAGTTGTAATCAACTGAACTTTCCATTATGTCATTTGTCATGGATATTGTTTCAGATAAAGGAGTTAGATACTATGGTACCCATGTATCCACCCACTCACTTGACTCACATTGATCCCACTCATGTTGAATACAACTCTGACAAAAACAAGCCAACTCTCGTGTCCAAATGGTCCATGTGCCTACATCTAAGCTTCGAAATGAATGCATCTTTGAAGAATCTTTGATTGTATGACAATCCAATCTGCCTCCCACTGTACCCTCCTCAATTAATAAAAAGCATTTGCGCACTATTGAATCAAGTGTCCATCCCTGTGACAATGTTGAACTACACCAATCAACTATAGAACGTGCATCGCTGAATTTTTCTCCTGAAATCTTCAATTGCTCCTTAACTAGAGCTCTCTGTACGCATGCACCTGCTCCATCATGCTCCCTTTTCCCCTGTCCAGCTTCAAAAAAACTCCAAATATGAAGTACACCCCTCTCTACATGCATTCTACTCAACCAATAAAACATACGAGCATTCTTGAATTGACCTATGCAATTATCTGACCAAATTAGATTTTGGCCCAATGCTATATCATGCTCCTGCAAGAACTCAAAAAAATTCTCGAAACAATGTTGGACATACTCAAACGAGTGAGATCTATCATCACTCATATAAAAATGATACTCTCTGATTATCTTTTGATCCTCCTCTGTACTATCAGGTGCATGTCTAAATGTTATGTGGACAAAAATATCAATCTGAATGGAATTGTAATACTGATATTGTACCTCGTTTTGTGGTTGCAATGTGTAGTTTTTTGCAAAGTCAACCACTAATATAATAGTACCAATCAAAAAAGAGACCTTACACATCCTAAATTGTT
Source organism: Sequoia sempervirens (assembly GCA_007258455.2). Classification (NCBI taxonomy): domain Eukaryota; kingdom Viridiplantae; phylum Streptophyta; class Pinopsida; order Cupressales; family Cupressaceae; genus Sequoia; species Sequoia sempervirens. The sequence continues at coordinate 159,101 of VDFB02140811.1, read as the reverse complement.
GATCCAACCACTGAGACCTATGACTATACCTTGCATACTTGTAGAAAAGATTGTCCTTAAAATCTAAAATAAAATCAACAACACTGCATTCTTTTGTAACCAACTCACATATAGAACCTTCACTTCCGCTTTGCAAAGTATATTTGACTATCTCATATCTCTTTTTTCTCAACAAGCTTCTTTCCAAATTCATGTTCGGAACTCTCATGAAAACATTGAACAAACTTTGACAAGCCACCACATTGTGAGCACTGTGCATTTAAACAATCATTTCTATAGAAAAAGCAACCATAATTTCTAGAACATAAAAATAGATCTAGCAAGTCCCTTGATGATTTTGGAAGATGCATTGCACCACTCTCTTGCAACTTTTCATTAGTATGCAAAGTAGAACGGATATAGCATAATAGCTCATGGTACATTGAAAACTCCACATGGTATTTGCAACAACAAGTATTACGAATCTTAAGAGGCACACAATAAAATGGCTTCAAACATCCTTTAAAACATCCTTTGCATTGGATGATACTCTAGAGTTATGCCAAAATTGTTGAATTACCTACTTTACATTATCGGTTAGCTTCTTATCAACACGTGGAAACCTCCTGGAAAAATCCCATGTATCATTTTGAAGAGGATCATCTATTCTTTCTCTTCTTGCAAGTTCTCTATCCAAAGTTTTACTATTTATGTCAAAATCAATACAGCTTTGTCTCATAAAGCGAGCCCTTTTCAATTCATGGCTTACTAGGGCGGTTGTAATGACTCTTCGAGCAACTCTCTTATCCTTTTCCTTGTTAGTTTTTCCAATAGACTTGAGAGCATTAAAAAGATTTTTGACAATATTAGAATTTTTTTCAGTCTTCTTGTTCACACGAATCTTCAATTTGGCTAGCAAAGGTCTCATCTTTGCATCTTTAGCAATTGTACAAAAAGTTGGCATTGCTCGGTCAATGTCTTATCACTAAAATATTGGTTGAAAAGTCTTCTAGCCCACAACTGAATAGTTCGTGTTGACCTCTTGCCTTCAAATTTTTTATAATATTCTCATGAAATTCAAGTAACCATTTAGGGGTTCTTGAGGGTCTTGAAATTGGAATATGTCTTTCTTCCATACAAGTTTCTTCATTTCTTATGTAATTTGGTGAAACACAATTTACACTTGCTTCAATATTATGTTCAAAATCTTCATTTCCAACATTTTCACCTTGAACATTTTCAATATCAATTTGAATAATTTCATTCCCAATTTCAAAATCATGTTCAACATCTTCAAATCCAGCATTTTCACAATGAAAATTTTCATTATCAATTTCAATATTTTCATTCCCAATTTCAATATCATGTTCAACATCTTCAAATCCAACATTTTCACCTTGAACATTTTCATTATCAATTTCAATAATTTGATTCCTAACTTGAATATCATGTTAAACATATTCAATTCCAACATTTTCACCTTGAATATTTTCACCTTGAACATCTTCAATTTCCTCTTCACTTGGAAGACCATAGGGGTTATGTTCACCAATATTTAGCATACCTTGTCTTCTCTTCCTATGACTTTATCTTTTTGTCTATATGCTTCAATTTATTCTTTTGTAAGCTTTCTCTTACATTTTTGCTTCTGACGATTGCTACTCCCCATTATACCTCATAAAAGATGCTAAAAATCATTCCTTGTGACAATTTTCACTAGAAGATGCTTCAAAAAGTTGATCTTTTTGTCTCTTCCTGTCTGAAACCACGTGTGTGTCACCTACAAATAGAATGTAGGGTCCATTGGAATGTACAAAACAACCCACATGGGGTTTTTCTATGGCCCACAAATCCGATATCCGTTATGATCTAATATCCAATTCATTTGAAA
>VDFB02140811.1:132092-157131 GCA_007258455.2 Sequoia sempervirens | reverse complement strand
TTGGTATAGTTCTCAGTATCTTTTTGGGCACAAAAAAGTTGATTTTAAGAATATTTATTATAGTACACAAAAATCTATATACCAACAAGTGTTAAACAAAGGAATGGAGGATTCTTGGAATAATAAAAAGGAACTAACCATCATCTTTGATTCAATTGATTTTTTAATAGGAAATATTGGGGGCCATAGGGTCTAGAAAATTTTATTTGAAACATGAGCACCAAATTTTAACTAGTGAAGTATGGCTTTAAATGGGCTCCCTTGAGAAATGTAAGAATCAACAATGAGCACAAGGTTGTGTTGCTTAGAAAATTAAATTTTGAATGGTCTATAGAAAGAGTTAATTAAGCTTTGATTACATTGCCACATAGGATTTATGGCATGCCTTTGCTACCTATCATCCAAACATTCTAAAAAATTGTAGTATGGGTGATGGAATCAAACCACCAAACAATCAAACCACTATCACCTTTCAAGCATGGCACCAATTTCTAAACATGTCAAATGGGGCCACCGTTGACTTATTTTGGATTAATGATGTGTTAAAAAGAATAATTGAGTCTTTTCAATGTTCAAATTTTTTAGATCTCACTCAATTTTAGACTAAACTAGCAACAATCTAGCATGGTTCAACTAAAAGAGAATAAAAAACTAGTGAAGGAGGTGTAGTTGGGTGAACATCATGGCATGATCAATTATTTTAATGACTCTTTCAAATCTACTATACAAACTAGACCAAGCGTATTGAATTGGAGATGTGCTTTAGCAACCAAGATTTGGGTCATAAAGGCCCAATTTATTATGCACATAGAACCACATCCCTCTCACACCAACTCTCCATTGCATCAATGCATAGGGAAATGACCTTTTCCATTAATTTCCACCTCAACTTTATTGAATTCACCATTAAGAATCCATTGCATTAGTGGAAGGCCATCTATAAGCCATCCCCAAAGGTAGATTTGTTTTAGCTACATCATTTGAGGAATAAAAAATAATAAATTTGAATTTTTGGATAATATCAATATTGAAAAGGACCCATTAGGTTGTACTAGTAGGGTCACCATTATGGTAACCTAATGGGGTTTTCACTTCACATCAATAAATTTTAGGATTCTATCTCGACCTTGTTCATGATTACTAATAAAAAAATGTGATCTAACCATATGACATAACACATGACTAAAAGAAAAAATCTAACAACCTTAATCTCTTGAAGATAATCAATTTCTAAAGAAGTAATATTTTTCAAAAGCATGCACCATGAATTTATGATTTGGTTTTATTAAACCCCTTAAATTATATGAGATGCAATTTACAAAATAAGAGTGTGTCTAAGGGACACACCTTTGGAATCCAATCCTTGTAATGCAAAAAACCTATTATGCTCACAACCATTCTAGCATCTATGAAAGAAGGAATCAAATTGTATCTACCATTTCTTAGGAACATATTCTTCTTTTTAAAATTCATGGGTTGGAATATAAGATTGTCTTCCTCCTAATTGTTGCACAATCATAATTCTCAAAAACCAATGCAAAAATAATTCTTGTTGATCCAACGTAAAAAATTGCATGCCCTTGCAATTTCATGTTATGTTTTATGTCCATTTTGGTGTTCATTCCCTTAGCTTTTTTTTAAGATCATTCTAGCCCTTTTATTAACCTTTTTTTCTAATCAAGGTGCTCATGTCTTCTTTCCCTTGGTCACTTTTTTGTATTTCCTTTGTGTTACCCTTTATTTTTCTAGTCTCTCATCATTTTTTAGTATAAATTGTTCATACACTAGTGCATTGTGTATATATCTACATGTTGTGCTAGTGACCAACAACATTTATTTGTTTAGTGACTATTTTTAAGCATTTTTTTCATCAATCACCTTCTCAAATCAATGGAAACAACTTAAGACGAATCTAAATGACCCATCAACATATTCCTCTTTCCTCCTCTCTTTTTTCTAAATTAATCTTTTATTTTTTTCTCTTGGTATATCTCTCTTGACTCTCTTGCACTCCACAACTTTCTACAAAAATCTTTCAACATTCTTCTCAACTCTCTTGTTCTCCTCAACTTCCTCAAGCCTTCTTAGGCAATATTGTTCTTATTTTTCTTTTTTATTGCAAGTATTTGTTTTGTTGTGCCCTTAAGCACCTTAGGATTATCACATCCTTTCTATTTCCTTTATTTTAGTTTACATTATTACACATTCATAGCTTTGACCATTCCCAAACAAAATTGGGATAGAAGTATTCACACACACTAACTTCTTTTTATATTTATAATTACAAGTATATTTATAAGTACATTTCTATTGTTTATTTACAAGTACTATTTCATATTTTTATTGTATAGTATTTGTTGATGCATTGTTTTTGGTTTTGCAAACTAAGTGAACAACCAAGTTAAATTGTCATGGTTTCTAGAAGCTTTTTTGTGTTCTATTTGTATAAACAATAGTTTAACACGCAGACATTCGTGTGACACATTGATGTTCTTGGCAATGACTTCCTCATTTTGACTCCAACTTCTTTGTCGTTTCTATTTTCCATTTTTTTTATCATAAAATTATTGTTACTTCCCTATTCTCAATTGTTTTCACTAATTTATTTCTTATAAATATTTTAAAAATTTTACATTATTTTTTTTTGTTAAGAAATCAAAACTTTGAAAAAGGATAGGCAACATAATTCTAAAAAGTAGATTTAAAAAACCATAACAATTCTCGAAGGAATTTTTTTCTCCTTTTGTAAGAGTCAAAATTTTCCTCTTATTTAGTTGGAAAAAGAGTTCTTGAAATTTGATGCTTAAGAGCCCCCTTTTATGGACTTCCATGGGGTCAGGTAAGAAGTGGGTGTAAGCTAATTACGTGCTTTCCTTTATCACTCGAACGTGGTTAAGATGACCCCACAAGCTTTATTTTGCTTCAACTTATGGTGTTGGAAATTGTACTGTTATTGGGTCCCCTCATGACCTCAGCGAATCCCTTCCGTCTTAGGTAATCCATGTGATGACGCTGGAGCATTTAAAACGTGGGGGTGGTATCTGGACCATCTAAGGAAAGTGCTGCTTTGGAGTCGCCCCGAAACTCCCAACAATTTTAAAAATAAATTTTCCCTAGAAAAGACGAGGAAGTTACTGCATGGTTCCATGGGGGCTTGGGCTTCTATTTTCATGGAGAAGGAGGTCCCATGGGAAAAAAAAAATTGTGCTACCAGATTAATTGAAATCTTTTCCAGAAAAATAGGAGCCCCTACAGTATAGGAATGAATATTTAAGCTGGTGAAATTGGGGTGGGGCTAGAAATTGCCCCTACAGCTTAGGAGTTTTTTATGCCACTTGTCTCTCATATAAAATTTTCAATTCTTATTAGAAAATAAAAATGAGAGAATTTTTATTTATTTATTATTTTTTATCAAAGCACTACAGTTCATTCCTTAAATTTTGGAGTTAAAAATTTTAAGCAGAATTGCAAGATTAAATCCATGGGACCAAGAACTTTAAAATATTCCTAAAAAAGCTAAGCAGGATACGCTGAGATTTTTAAGGAAGCCCCCTCCATGGGACCATACCCTTAGAGGCTTGACCACTTTTCTAGGTTTACGAGGTACAGAGGGAAAATGGGAGCTTCAATAGATTCAATAGATTGACCTCTACAGTCAATGCCTTCCCTTTTATTGTTCATTTCTCACGCGGTTACTGACTAGAAGGAATCGTCTGATAACAACATTCTACGCAGAATTAGAATTTTTATTTTCCTCACCCCAACTCAAGCCTATATATGGCCCTTCCTCCTCTCTGCATTCAACACTCCAATGTGGGCTGCTCTCCTCTGCTATCTAAATTGCTTCTCTTGGCTTTCCTTTCTCAAACCGGGTTCACTTCTGTTGCGAAACCGCTGAAAAGATGATGAATTTCACGAGCAACCTTGTGAACCATAACACCAGCATTGTGCCGAAGGTGCCTTGTCTGAGCATGAGAAGCAGGCGCAACAACCAGAGACAGAGACAGAGAGCATCAGCCCCAAGTGCAACACAAGTGTTGACCACAGTGGAGAAGGAATACAAGGAAAAGAGCGGGAGCCCTAACAATTATCCCAACTCCCAGCCCAAGGATATAAACATAGAGAAAGAGCGCAAGAAAGCTGAGTGATGTATGGAGGGAGGTGCAGGGTTCGAATAACTGGGAGGGCATGCTGGAACCAATGGACCATCTCCTCCGCAGCGAGCTCATCAAATACGGAGAGCTTTCCCAGGCGTGCTACGACGCCTTTGACTTCGACCCATACTCCAAATACTGCGGCAGCTGCAAGTTCAACCGCAGGACCATGCTCCAAGATCTTGGCCTTTCCCACTCCGACTACGCAGTCACAAAGTATCTCTACGCAACCCCCAACATCAATCTCCCCAATTTCTTCAAAAAATCTCGGGCAGGGGAGAAACTGTGGAGCAACCACGCCAACTGGATGGGGCTCGTGGCCGTCGCGGAGGACGAGGAAGAAATAAAGAGACTCGGGCGGCGCGATATCATCATCGCATGGCGAGGCACCGTCACTTGTCTCGAGTGGCTAGAAGACCTCATGGATTTCCTCAAACCTACGGGTTTCCATTCTGACCATCCCTGTTAGAATAAATTAATACAACACTCTGTTAGTGCTGCACTCAGCCTCCACTAGGCATATTCTGACATCCACTTAGCTATAGGGGTTTACAGTTGTATTGCATTCCTTTTTATCTATAAATTGATGAGCTCCACCTGTGTTGAGTGTGCTCCATGTTGCAGTCTGATCTGTGTTTGTTCTCATGGTATCAGAGCTGATGGCAGAAGATCCTGAAGATATGTGAGCAGAAGATCTTGGTGGAGTTTTGTTTGAAGCCATTGAAGTTGTCGGCTATAGCTTCAGCTGTAGAAGCCAAAGAAGATCTGCAGAGATAGAATGAGATGAGTGTCCTGTCGCCACAGTTTTGTAAAGCCGTTGCCACAAGAGTTCTCAGTTCTTTTCTCAAATGAAATGCCAAGCATGTCAAAGCAAACTGCAGAATTGAAAAAGTAGATTTGAAGTTGTTAAAGAAGCCAGAGATCGAGGGAGCTGCATGTGCCAAGGGATTGAAATTGCCAAATCCAGTCCAGTTGCTGCTAAAGTCGTAGTGTTTTTATGAGGATCGCTGTTTATTTTGTTTTGCAGATTTGATAAAAGCAGTTCGTTGATCTGGAATTTTAAGCTGCAAATACCAAATGAAGATTATCTACTGCTGTTGGAGAAAGATAGGAGGCGCATAAATCTTAAAGTGTATTGACCAAATTGTAGATCTGTAAGGGTTCTGTTTACAAAGGGCTTTGTTTGATATTGCTGAGTAGAGTACTTTTTGGAATTTTCAAAATAAGGGCCTAAGATATCATACACCATTAGGGAAACAAGTCTACAACCTGTTGTATTAAATCTGGGTTTGTTGTTTATGCATTTCAATCTTATTTACACTCATAAACTTGTATTAAATTATTGTCACGATACTACATTTATTACTGTGACCTGTGATACATTGGTATGGTTGACATATTGTGTCCAAAGTGAAAGGTGTTTGTTCTGAGTGTGAAGTGTTGAAGCAAAAGGAGAAATTGTCATATTGTCTTTTTTGACAATTCTTGTTGAAGTGAGGAGATTGATAAAACTCTCCTTCATATTTGTAAATCACAAATTTTCAAAATTCCTTGTTTGTTTGGTTCATAAGAAGGCCAACATCAAGACACGATAATACAAAATTTCATTCTGTGTTGGTAGGGGCTTTATTCTTTAAGCCCCTGTGTTTGTGTTCCTTGAGAGTTTATTTTCTCTTTGCAATGGCTGCCTCTGAGATATCTAATATTGTAGTTAGAGAAAAATTGGATGGTTCTAATTATGCCAGTTGGAAATGTGAGATGGAGTCGATTTTACAAATGAAAGGCGTATGGGAGCTAGCAATAGAAGACAAACCTGCAGATGAAACTAAGCATGAAAAATGGAATAAAATGGATATGAATGCAAGGGCTACCATTTTATGGAAAATTAGTCTAGGGATAAGGTCTCATGCTCAGGATCTAAAGACAACAAAGAAGATATGGGACACTCTACAAACAATGTATGAAAGAACTAGCAAATTAAAGGTGATGGACATCTAAAGGCAATTAACTCATTTTAAAATGAAGGGAGGAGATAGCATGAATGACCATATTGTAAAATTGAAAAACTGAAGAAATCAACTTGCAATGATGAAGGTTGAATATAAAGACTCTGAAATTATAGATTTTTTAATTGAAAGTCTTCCTGATGAGTATCATAATTTCATTCACACATTAGAGCTTACTGGAAAGTTTGAGAATATCACACTAGAAGAAGTGTATGGAGCTTTGTTGAATGAAGAGGAGAGGCTTAAAAAGTTCACAGGAGAGTCCAGCAAGAGCTCTCAAGCATTTGTGGCTAGAGGCAAATATAAGAACTACAATCAAAATAAATCATACCAAAATCAAGGGAATCAACATAGAAATAATCAAAGGCAATGGAATCAATCTAGGGATAATCAACAAAGGAATAGTTTTCAAAAGGCACAAAATGAATGGAGAAACAAAGTAGATCATTCTAAAAAAGGAAAAACAATCAAATGTTATAATTGTGGAGAAGAAGGGCATAAAAGTGATCAATGTCCTAGGAAATCACATGTAGGAGGTCAAAGACAATTTGGTCAATGAAGGCAATCAAATTTTTCTCAAGAAGATGGTTATCATAATATAATGATAGCTTCTTTGGCTACTCAAGGAAACTCAAATGACCCATGGTATATTGATTCAGGAGCTATCCAATATATGACTTACAATAAAAACTTCTTTAATTCTTTAGAAGAAACAAAAGGTGCAAGGATATTCCTTGGGGGTGATACTTCACATGCAATTGAAGGAATAGGTTCCATTTCAATGAAAGGACATGATGGTAAGAAGTTGGAAGTAACAAATGTGAATCTTGTACCTAAGTTAACAAAAAATCTTCTCTCAGTGATTCAAATAACTCAACATGGTTATAAGGTGGAGTTTTATTCAGATAAGTGTCTAATCAAGAACATTAATGATGGATTCAAAATTGTGGCTACAGGAGTTGAGTGTGATGGCATCTACAAATTTTCAGCATATGTTAATAAGCAAGCTTACATTACTACAAGTTCCTCCATCGGTGAGTTGTGGCATCACATATTTGGTCACTTAAACTATCAAAGTTTGTCTATGCTTTCAAAGATGAATATGGTTGATGGCCTGCCTTGGATAAAGGTAAACACAAATGTGTGTACAGGATGTATGGTTGGAAAACAACATATGGACAAGTTTGCAAGGTCCGCCTGGAGGGCAAGTAAATCTCTTGAACTTGTCCATAGTGATTTATGTGGGCCAATGAATCCTCCATCAAAAGGAGGAGCTAGATATAGCTTAACATTTATTGATGATTTTTCAAGGAAGGTTTGGGTCTAGTTCCTTAATAAAAAAGATGAAGTGTTTAGTAAATTTGAAATTTTCAAAGCATTTGTTGAAAATCAAAGTGGGAATAGGATCAAGAGAATAAGAACAGATAATGGTGGAGAATATATCAACAATAGGTTCAAATCCTTTTGTGAATATCATGGAATCAAGAGAGAAATGACTAATAGATATACTCCTCAGCAAAATGGTGTAGCTGAAAGGAAAAATAGGACCTTAGTGGAAATGACATGGTGCATGCTACAATCCAAGAGTCTTCCTTTATTTCTTTGGGTCGAAGCTATCCATACTGCAGCTCATGTCTTGAATAGATCTCCTACAACTTGTTTGGAGAAAATCACTCCCAAAGAAGCATGGAGTGAAAAGAAACCAGATGTTAAGTATTTTAGAGTATTTGGATGTGAAGCATTTGCTCACATACCAAATGAGATTAGAGAAAAGAAATTCAATAAGAAGAGTGTTTTCAGTGCATCTTTGTGGGTTATGATGATCAGAGGAAAGGATACAGGTTGTATGATCCTAGTGTGGAGGATGTGTTCACAAGTAGGGATGTCAAGTTTAATTAATGGTTTGAGGATATGATACAATCCTCTCTTATTCCACAAATGGAATTAGATAATAGAGGATCCTTTGAAACCAATGAACTTTCCAAGGAAACTTCTAGTATAGTTGTCGAATGTAGTCCACCTCCAAAGACCAAGAGTCTTCAAGAAATTTATCAAAAGACTTAACAAATTAATTATGCTCTAATGACCACCATAATGAAGACCAATGATCCTCAAACATATGATGAAGAGAAAAGAACAGATGAATGGAACCAAGCTATGCAAAATGAATATGACTCTTTGATCAAGAATAAAACATGGGAATTGGTGGACTTGCCCAAGAGCAAGAATGTGGTGAACAATAAGTGGGTGTATAAGAATAAGTTCAAGTTAGATGGGAGCATTGAAAAACATAAGGCATGACTAGTGGCCAAAGGGTATTCACAGAGAGAGGGAATTGACTACACAGAAACTTTTGCTCCAGTAGCAAAGATCAGTACTGTCAGGACTATTATAGCATTGGCAACACATTTCAAGTGGCCTTTACACCAAATGGATGTTAAGAATGCATTTTTGAATGGTGAAATTGATGAGGAAATCTATATGACCCAACCATAGGGATTTGAAAATCCAGGTCAGGAACACTTAGTTTGCAAGTTAAGGAAATCACTTTATGGCTTGAAACAAGCTCCAAGGGCTTGGTATGCTAAGATTGATGAGTATTTCCAAACTCAAGGCTTCCATAATAGTCCTCATGATCCAAACTCATATATGAAGGAATTTGATGATGGTGGAATAATTATTATTGTACTCTATGTTGATGATCTTATTATCACAGATCATAATATGAATTAGATCAATGACATAAAGATAAAATTGCAGGATACATTTGAGATGACAGATCTTGGTTTTCTACACTACTTTCTTGGTATCCAAGTATGGCAGAAAGATGATGGCATTTACCTCTCTCAAACCAAGTATGCTTTAGGCTTGTTGAGAAAATTCAAGATGGAAGATTGCAAAGGTGTATCTACTCTAGTTACTCCGAGATTGAAGTTGACTAAGGATATGGATGGTGAGGATGTTGATTCTACCTTATACATGCAATTGGTTGATAGTCTTGTGTACTTGACTCACACTCGCCCAGATATTTCATTTGCAGTAGGTGTGGTTTCAAGGTTTTTGAGTTCTCCTAAGGATCCACATTAGATATCAACAAAAAGAATATTGAGATATGTGAAAGGGACTTTGAATATGGGAGTTTATTATTCTTCTCATGGAGATCTACCACTTGTTGGATCTTCTGATTTAGATTGGGCAGGTTGTGCATATGATCACAAGTCAACTACAGGTTATGTTCTCTCTTTGGCTTTTGGTCCCATTCATGGTGTAGTAAGAAGTAATCTACTATTGCTTTATCAACTACAGAGGATAAATATACTGTAGTGAACAGCTAAATAAATCACTTGGTTGTGAGCTATTCTTTCAGTACTCAAACAAGATCCAACAGGGCCTTCTTTACTTCATTCTGACAATCAAAGTGCCATTATGTTGTCCAAGAATCCAGTGTTTCATGCTCGCACAAAACATATAGAAGTCTATCACCATTATATCAGGCATCTCCTCCAACAAGAAGTGATTCATCTTAGGTATTGTAAATCAAAAAATCAGATAGCTGATATATTTACCAAGGCCTTATGTGAGTCTAAGTTTGTATATCTTAGAGGTCTTTTAGGTTTGAGAGAAGTCATATGAATTTTCATGGTTGTCATTCAGGGGGGATTATTATGAATATCTACCATCATATTATTGAAATAATTGTAAATGGGTACCTAACAAGGCTTTAGGCCGGGACCCATATATTCTAGATTATGGGGGTATATTTCAAGTAATTAGTATAATTAATTTATAGGGGGATGTTAGAATAAATTAATACAACACTCTGTTAGTGCTACACTCAGCCTTTGCAGCCAACTAATGCTACACTCAGCCTCCACTAGGCATATTCTGACATCCACTTAGTTGTAGGGGTTTACAGTTATATTGCATTCCTTTTTATCTATAAATTGATGAGCTCCTCCTATGTTGAGTGTGCTCCATGTTGCAGTCTTATTTGTGTTTTTTCTCAATCCCGATCCCCGCATCAAAGTGGAATCAGGGTTTCTAAATCTCTACACCGCCTATGAGAAAAATTGCCGCTTCCCCAAATCCAGCGTGCAGGAGCAAATACACACGGAGGTTAGAAGACTGATTGAAATATACAAGGGAGAAAAATTGAGCATATCAATCACAGGCCACAGCCTTGGGAGCGCCCTCGCAATGCTGAGCACTTACGACATTACAGAGATGGGAATCAATGAGGAGAAGGATAATGAGAATGAGAAGATTCCCATTACCATCTTCTCCTTCGCAGGTCCACGTGTGGGTAACTCCACCTTCAAGGAGTGCCTCGAGCAAGTGGGGGTCAAAATCCTGCGAGTGGTTAATGCCCACGATGGGGTTCCAAAAGTTCCCAAAATTTTGTTTAACGAGCATTTTCAATTACTGAGAGATTGGATCGAGAAGTTGTCATGGAGCTACTCACACGTGGGAGTAGAGCTGCAGCCGGACCATAAGAAATCCCCCTTCCTCTAACCCACAGGCGATCCCTCCTGCTTCCACAACTTGGAGGTGCATCTTCATCTCTTGGATGGATACCACGGCCAACAAGAGCGGTTTCACCTAGCCACTGGATGGGATCCTGCTCTTGTCAACAAGGCAGCTGATTTCTTACAAGACCATAATTTGCATATCTCGCCATTCTAGAGACAAGACCACAACAAGGGTATGGTCAGAAACGTTGAAGGCCGATGGGTTCAGCCCCAAAGAACCCAATCCCACCGTGTCTGACTATATGATTGTGTATGATAATGAATTCTTTGTTTTTTATATCCCCAGATTTTAAACTGTCTATTAACATCCCTTCTATACATAAATTTGGAATGGACTTTCCACTTGGATCTTATACCTTTATTTGCACGGTCTTTTAGCAATTAACTCAGAAGTTTTGCCAAAACATGAGATATGGATAGCACCTATTCGGATGACAAGTCTAAATATGTTCTCACCAGATCTTTATCGGTATTTGCACGATGCTCATACGACGATGAACGAGAAGAGAAGAGAAGTCTTTTAGCATTGCTTTTTTAAAAAAAAGAGAGAAGAGTAAAAGTTGAGCATCCCTTAAATCCACACAAGATCTTTATCGGTATTTTCACAATGCTCATACGACGACGAACGAAATTTAAAACACCCAAAAAATCACACAAAGTCAAGGTTTGGAAAATACAATCTTCGATGTCATAGCTTGCAAGCAACATTTCCTAGTTGCATACTACACAAAACTACCAATATTGGATCAATGGCTGCTTTTGCATATTAGCCAAATTTGCTGACACGAATCTACTTCATTTACGATTCGGTGATGTGTATGTGCAGGATAATGGTGGTCCAAAAAGTGGCAATGAGGAAAAAAATATGCCTTTCATCGACCAAAAAATGTGAAAAGAACGTGTTGACTTTTTTTAGGCTCAGGTGTCACCATACCAAACACCAAACCTAGTTTTGCAAATCGGATATCCGATTTGCAAAAAGCATATATAAAAAACATCTGTCACATTTTTGAAGTCATTTGGCAGTGAAGAACCCACGTGCACACAGTGCATCCATTCTTCACTTAACGAATATCCAATTTGGGCTAAATTCGATTTGGAAAGGTAAGTTTTTTTATTTTTATTTGATTTGATTCAATTTTTATTTAGATTTGAATAATTTCATATGGTTTTTTGTGGATTTTTTTTTAAAATAGGTTTTGATTGAATTTTTGTGAAAAAATTGAGTTTAGAATAGATTTTGATAGAAAAATGAATGTTTTGTGTGGATTTTTTTCACAATAGGGTTTTTGATTGAATTTTTATGAAAAATTTGAATTTAGAATGGATTTTGATAAAAAAATGAATGTTTTTTGTGGATTTTTTTTTCAAAATAGGGTTTTTGATTGAATTTTTATGAAACAATTGAGTTCATAATGGATTTTGATAAAAAAATGAATGTTTTTAATGGATTTTGATTTAAAAATAGTGTTTCATTTATATTGTCTAATTTTAGATTAATTATTTTTTAACTTTAATCAGGCATTATGGCTGTCAAAAATGAGAATACACAAATTCCACCAGTTGAGAATGAAAATCCACCAACTAAGAATCAAAATGTGGAAATGCCAAATGCTCCACCACCTCTGCAGCCATCAATTGAAGACTTAATTCATGAAAAATTGGAGCAATTGAGGGGCATTTGTGATGTTTATAAGAAAATCCCTCAATTATCCCATATGTCAAACACATTGGCAGGAATAATTACAAATGTAGAAACCCTCTCCACCCAACATAATGCCTTTCATTCGTGGCGAGAAACCATGAACGAATATTATGCATGTGGATTGTCTTATGATGATGTGAAAGATCTCCAAATAACAAAAGCCCAAATAGCCTCTTTATTTATTAACCTATGCTTTGGTTTTCCGGATAATGTTGGCACAAACAAAACTTTCTATAAATGGTGCATGCATAGGGCATAGTAGATAACTTTTGGGATTGTTGGTGTATTGTTTTTGATAGACCACCCAACAATAATCTTGATGTACCTTTTACTTTATTAAAAAATTATATGTTGAGTTTTTGTTAGGGCATCATGTCAATTACTTTGACATTAAACCCTTCCAGGGCGTTGGTGGAGGTATGCCTCGGGATAGGCTAGGGGCAGTTAGAGTAGTTCTGTACATATTTCCCTAATGCCTCCCCTTCTACGCCCTTTCAGTGGTGCAATTCAGATGTCACAGGAGGATGCAACCACACAAACGATCTAGGACATTCACTCTTTGAGTGGTCTTTTGGTTTCCCATGCTTCTTCAGTAGCTCAGCCACAGTCTGGTGATCTTGGCAATGGATCTAGTGTTGTTGCATCATCCTCCTCGGGTCCACATATTTGTGTGCCACATATTTGTAATACGTGCCAGCAAATATGCTTGGGTCCTATTGTACAGCCCCGTGAGTAGCCATTAGACACTTCTGATTACCCAGGCATCCAAGATGCTGAAGTTATAGCGGATCCACCTGCATAGGAGTGGATCACCTGTGAGTCCTCTCTCTACTAAGAGGTGGACATTGGAGTAGTTACTGCAGTAACATTTAGGTGTAAAATTCATATTGCATTTTTTAAATGAATATTAACAAGAGATAGTATCAAGTACTGTATTTATTTACATGGTCTATTTTATTAATAGTTAATAATGGGAGGAGCTCACCGCAGTGTGATAGCACCATATAGGGCCATTTCATTTGGCCTCGACACACCTACGGTATGTATTTTAAGTACTCACTCATTTACATTTTTTACAATATGTTGCTTGTCATTTTGAATTGTCAATAACAAAATTATATATTAACTTATATGTTTATCTTCTTACTCTCTTCTTATGGAAACACCTTGTCGCGAGTGAGGTCGCGGCGTCTCTCCAAACTATGGAGCGGTGTTAGATAATGGAAAGTAGTACACTCAAATTTGATTGAATTAAGATTTATAAGATCTTTTATTGATTATTACACATACATTGACATAGATTAAGTAGTTTTCATGTATGTGCCTTGTCATTTTTTGTAATAATAGGTAGGTTGTAGAGAGCTATACATCATTGTTGATAGCTGTAACTTGCAAAGATGGTATTCAAACACCTGAAGGAGGATGTGTTGAAACACCTCAAGGAGGAGATGTTGAGACACCTAAAGGAGATACAGAAAAAGATCAACCTAAAGAGGTATGTGTTTATTTTATTTTGTGCTTGGTAAATATGTTCTTATTACTGAAAATTCTATGCTAACTTGGATCAATTTCATGTTTTTGTTCATATATATAGATTGACATTACAAAAGTTGGTTTGGTTAGATCTTTGAGAGGGGTATATTCTAGGACTCCTGACCCTTCAAAGAGAATATATTCAGTAATCAAGATTCAATTTTAGAGTTCAATTATAATTCAATGTGTATTGATTTTGCATATTAATTATTCAATTTTCAATTATATAGTATAAACTAATCTCAATTGTGGTTTTGACTTTTCGTAATGTGACTATGAGCAAGCGGAGTGCTTGAAGGCTCCATTTTGATGATCCCACCCGATGTAGTTTAGGATGAGATGAACATTTGGCATGTAAATTTGAATAGATGCGAGATGGCACATGCCACATATTGTAAAACTTTGTTTGTGAGTTGATTGATTCCATTTTGTATGTATGGACTGTACACCTTGATTATTGGATAATTTGATATATATAGAAGTTGACAATCGAAATTTAATTTCCTCCTCATGTGCACGATTAAACTCTTTGAAAATTTAATCAAGTGAGCAATGGTTAAATATCAATGTACAATATCATAAAAAGAAAGGTTAAATATTATGTAGTTTATAGTCATATTGCTTATTACATTGCATTGCACATCTTTCAAACTCAAAGCATTATTTCACATTGCATAAGTAACAACTAGATACTCATATGATTAACCCTACACCATCTAATTTTCTTCTTTGTCAACTTTCCCATGCCTTAGTAAATTTGGTGGTCCATTTGTAACCATCAATTTTTTTATATAACATAAATTCACCTTTTTCAAAAAATTAATATGGCTAGACTCCCATATGAATGCAAATAATATATCATATGACCATTCTTCATATACTTACTGGCACTTTGTGTCTTCTTAGATGAGCCAAAATTTGTTCCCCAACTACCTCTGCCTTCATCAATGTTCCATATTTTAATCATTCCATCCCAAGATGTTGTGACCATTTGTTGACTAGAAGATTCAATTATTTGCAGGCATGAGATGACATCATCATGCACTTTGACCTAGAAATTTAAGAAAATAATACTATTAAAAGTTGTGAGCTCTATGAAAAATAGATGTTTACTTGACTGCAACACCATCTAAATATGGTTTCTTTTAGAAAATAAAAAGAAAGACATAACTTTTAAACAAATAATTTAATCACAATGTATTTTTCACAAAGAAAATTTGTATAAACCACTTGTCCATAATGGCTAGTATAGAAAATAATTGCATTGGTAGAACAAAACTCCAAAACAAATTTCTGATCTCCTTGATTAATTGAATCATAAGTAGAATCTCCACAATAATTATGTTTTACATAAACCGATAGGAAAACAACATTGCTTGGATTCAAGTGCATCTCTAATATTTTATGTTCCTTGTACAATAATTTAAATACATTTGAAGAAGTTATATGAAATAATAGCTTCTTAAATTCTTCTTTAATTTGAAGGTTAGTTTTGATAGTGAGTAATTTATTTCATAGATGGATTTTAGCTTTTGCTTGATTGTTGTGGACTGTACTTTCTTCTATAAATAAAATGAGACATGCTAATGCACATTTTCACTATAATTTCTCTATTTTCTTCCTCAACATATCTCTCTCTTGGGCTTTGATACAACCTTGTCAGGGCCTATCCTAATCACATTTAGCCCAAATCAAAAAGAAAATTTCATGCATTGGTTCTCCCTACACTAGCAGACCCTGGTTGGAGGTATTATTTGATATTTTCAACAAACATACATCTGGTTGTCTGAATGAATGGGGGAGTTACAGCCTTCCCAAGCAAGGGGTCATGACAACCATCAAAATTATACACCACAAACACTATTTCTTTCCTTGCGAGTAAAGGATAAGTGTACTTAAATAAGGTGTAATAGTAGAGAGAATAATATTTTTTAGGTAAAATTTGTTGTCAATCTTTGACTCAGGAAGGGATATGCCCATAGAATTTTATTATCAATGAAAGCTGGTAGATTTCTATATCCAAAGGAGTAAATTATTTAAACACAATTGGCCTTCTTAAGCTTTTTATTTTCTACCACCTCAGTCCATATCAACTTTGGAACATTTTATGTATGTGTCTAAGAAAGCTTTTAGTAGACTTGAGGATTTGTTGCATCTGTCAACAACTTATGTTTTCAGTGCATGAAAAATTGAGGATTTATCAAGGACTTTAACATTTGGATTGGTTATCTTTGTGAAGAGAGTCTGGAAGGAATTGGTTAAACAAAAGAATCTATTCTTATTTGTTAATATATTTCCATCACATTAATGTTTTGACTTTATATAGAACAATAAGAAGTTCATAAACTAGGAAACACTTTACAGGTATTTGCAGAATGTGAAGATAAAGTTTATCAGTTTGTCATTGGTCACTAATTTTAAGTCTGACTTGTCAGAATTGATTAAAGCAATTCAATACTTATGTCATAGGATGAGAACATTTGACCATAGGCTCAATGATAAATGCAATGAACCTTAACTAAATTATTCATACAAATTTCTTAGATCTGGAATAATTCAATGAAAATCAGCCAAAACATTTAAACAAGATATTTAGATCTAAAACATTCACATATGATAAATAGATCTACACATGTAAGTTGGTTGGAATAGAGTATTTAATTCAAATAACTCACTTCATGATTACATTTTTTTTGCTTCAATTGTTTTCTCATAACCAAGATTACAATGATCAAAAAAGATTTAGAAAAATATTGGGATGCTGAAATGCCTAAATGCTGAAATCCACTATGCTTGGCGTACAGATGCATCCTTTGTGTGAAATTTCCCTCACAAATCCAAACAAGTTTCATCCTCCAAAATCTAGGAAATCAATGGGGTTTCGTCAAAAAATCTCCATAACCTAAGGGTTTTTGTCCTTAGATTCAACAAGTGAACACAAGTGTCCAACTTTGCAATTTTGGATTTGTTGAGATGATGTCCAAAGATTATCCAAACAAATGAAGTTGTATTCCTTATATAGAGGTTGAAGGCCTAACATGGGTCCAAAGTTTCTTGCCATTTTCTCACATTCATATTTGGGCTCATTAATTGCATTCTTGGTTACTCGTGGTCATGGGTGGAGTCCATTCAAATGGTGAGGTTTTGTGAAAGTGCATGCTTGAGTGTGGAGATCTAGGGAAATGATTGCTTTAAGTTTAAGCAAATAATTATCCCAAGGTCCAACATCAAGGGTTTAGGCGATGGGATTCTTGGGTGTTAGGACACAAGACAATGGGGATCTAGGGGTTTGAGGATTAGGATACCCCATTGGTTGTTTTACAAACGTAAGAGATCATCAAAAGGCCCAAAGATCCAAAGAGGAATGTATGCTTTGAGAAGTGTTGGTCAAGGTATTACGGTGTTATGCGAATGGAAAGGAAAAATTTCCAAGGCCCACAAGAGAAGGAAGTGGGAGGTGGAGGCACAAGGAATGAAAGAAATGCATGATAGTATTAGAGAGTCTGAAATGCCACCCAAAGTAGGAAAGTGGACCATCTTTCGAACTCAAAGCATTATTTTGTATCATTGTTACATTGGTCTTGAGAGTGGTAGCTTAATATAGGTCTAGACAATACAAAGCCTGGTTTACCTGTGCAGTGTAATAGTGGCATAGGAAGATTTTTCTTTGAAAGCAAAAATGAAAGCTCAGCCTCTCAGAATCAAAATTATTGTTTGCAAAAAAAATGAATAAGAATGAGGTAGTTAAGGTATTTGAAGTGATTTAGATGTCATTTTTAGGGTCGTTTCTAGGGTAGTTAAGATGTTTGAAGTGATTTAGAGGTTTCTTTTAGAGAAGAGAGATGTTGAAGAGTACATCAAGTCAGTGAGAATCGAAGTGTAATGTATTTTAGTTTGTGGTACAAATGTGTGATAAATTCTTAGTTCAATGATGTTGAACAATTTTAGAAAAAATAAATTTGTGTCACAGTCCGCATTTAATCCAACAAGCAAAAATCAAAGCTTAGCCTCTTGGAATGAAAATGCTTGTTTGCAAAACAAATGAATAAGATTGAGGTAGTTAAGGTGTTTCAAGTTATTTCAAGGTCACTTTTAGGGTGGAAGGCTTAAAACTTCATTTAAAATGCACAAAAAAGAATGAAATTACTTCAAACCAAGTTTAAGAAGAAGTTAACTATGTTGCCCACTAGTTTCCCTTAAGAGTCCAAAGTGCTAAAGGCAGCAATCCTTGAAGGTCTATTTCTCGGAGACCGTGATGCTTGTAGACTCTCCGTCTGAGACTATGGGATTGTGTTGGGACCATCTACAAAAACCTCTCTCGGTTTTTGCTATCTTGAAGGTGTTTTCCTGGGGTGATGACTTTTTCAATGGAGGGAAAAGTTGCCAGATGCAAGTAGTGTAAAGTTGCAAAGTGGCGCAATTTTCATTCCGCAACTCGTACGACCAAATAGACTGTTCCAACACGTCTGAATTGGTATGTTTATGATAGGGATGGTCCTCTCTTGCACCCAAATACGCTGAATCACTCTGAGCTACATTGGACCGACAATTTCCCTTAAGAGTCCAAAGTGCTAAAAGGCAGCAATATTTGAAGGTCTATTTCTCGGAGACCGTGATGCTTACAGAGTCTCCGTCTAAGGCTATGGGATCATGTTGGGATCATCTACAAAAACCTCTCTTGGTTTTTTCTATCTCGAAGGCATTTTCCTGTGGTGATGATTTTTAGGTGGGAGAGAAAAGTTGCAGTCAAATGGAGTGTAAAAGTTGCAAAGTGGTCTGCTTTTCATTCATACTCGTATGACCAAGCGGTGTTCAACACATGTATGTCACGGATGAATGCGTTTATATATACTAGAGTATGGTCCTCTCTTGCACCCAAATAAATTGAATCACTCAGGCTACATTGGACTAGATTGCCCTTAAAAATCCCAAAGTGATGCTAAAGAGGCGACAATCTTTTGAAGGTTTATTTTTTGAGCGAAGTGATGTTCTGTGGAGACTCTGCAATGCGAGGATATGTCGGATGTGTTGGGACCATCTACAAAAAACCTATAGGTTTCGCTATCTTGAAGGTGTTTTTCTGTGATGACTTTTCAATGGAGGGAAAAGTTGTGCCAAATATAGCGATGTAAAAGTTACTGCAAAAGTCGTGCAACTTTCATTCCGCCAGCCTAAATGCACATAAGCGGACTATTCCAACATGTTTGGATGGGTACGTTTATGCTAGGGATGGTCCTCTCTTGCACCAAAATATGCTGAATCACTCTGAGCTACATTGGACCGACGATTGCCCTTAAGAGTCCAAAGTGCTAAAAGGCAGCAATCTTTGAAGGTATATATTTCTGAGAGGCAGAGTGATGCTTCTGAGACTCTCAGATAGAGGCTGTAGGATAGTGTTGGGACAAAAACCTCTCTCTATTTTTCCTATCTGAGAGGAATTTTCTACTGTGGTGATGATTTTTTAGTGGAGGGAAAAGTTGTGGGAATCAAAGTAGTATGTAAAGAAGAGTTGCAAAGTGGTGCAACCCATTCCTTCTTCATCTGCGACCAAATGGACTGATATTCCAACACACATCGGGATAGCTCATTATCATTAAGGATGGTCCTCTCTTGCACACCTTAAAATCTGTTGTGAATCTCGAGCTACATTAGATCGGTGATTTCCCTTAAAAAGTCCAAAGTGCTAAAATGAAACAATCTTTGAAGGGATTTTTCTTGGAAACCATGATGTTTATAGACTCTCTATTTGAGGCTATGGGATTGTGTTTAGGACCATATACAAAAACCTCTCTCATTTTTTGCATCTGAAGGCATTTTCTGTGGTATTGTTGACTTTTCGGTGGAGGGAAAAGTTGCCAGATGCAAGCAATGTAAAGTTGCAAAGTGGTGCAACTTTCATTCCGCAACTCGTACGCCCAAACAGACTGTTCCAACACATTTGGATGGGTATGTTTACACTAGGGATGGTCCTCTCTTGCAGCCAAATACAACGAATCACTCCAAGCTACATTGGACTGGCGATTTCCCTTAAGAGTCCAAAGTGCTAAAAGGAAACAATCTTTGAGGAGGTACAAGGATGTATAAAATCCAATCAATCAAACACAATCAACCTAAAATAATTAAGGGTTGATAGGGGTATTGGATAATTAAGGGTTGATAAGGGTATGAATGTTTATCTTTGCATCTACTCTTGAATATCTAGGGACTTGGTGGTATTTAGAAATTTGTTACTCATTTTTATTGCATTGAATCAAAATGTCTCACTATTAATTGCTCCAATGCTATAAGATAAATGAATATTTTCATGATTATAATGAATATATTGTATGTTATAAATGCTAGCGTATATCATCAAATTATCCCAAACATGTGTTTAGTCAACTCAAAGTGGGTGAATGACACCACTTAGCGAAAATTTTGAATTTTGAATTATAAAATGAAAGGGAATAGGTTTGTGACTATGAGATCACCCTTGTGAATTAAATAATTGGTTTTTACGAGAAAAATTTGCAAGCCACTATAATTTGTTATATATAAATAGGAAATATTAAAAAACCTAGTTCAAACAAGCATACCGACAAGAAAGAACCAGGAAGAAAACCTTCGGTTGTAGCTCGATTAAGTACAAAAATAGATCCCTTTAAAAAACCTATGAGTTTCCAAAATACATGCCCCTTTACATTTTAAACATACCCTTTATACAATGCCAGACATTTGACCCATATTTCAAAAAACATCACTGGGTATAGATTATGCCCATACACAATTATGACCATTCTACATTGTTTCCAATTTGAGAATTCAAATTTTACAAAATTTTCCTATTAGAGGCATTCAGGGAAAAGTCTTCAACAACAATAGTATGTTCATGTTCTAGACTGACAAGCACCTATACAAACCATCAAGGTAGCTTAGAATAACCAATCTATATTATTCTAAATGACACAAAATATGATGAGATGGTAATGCAAACTATAAAAGACATAGAATAGCCAATCTATATTGTTGTAATCTGTTGCATACCTCTCTGGAAAAGGATCAAAGGCGGCTATTTGCAATATGTCACATGATCAATCATGCCTTCTAGGAATATCATAAAAGGAAAATGAGAAATCTATATTGTCAATAAAAAAGATGAACTAACATATCATATTAATCTAAACAACCTAAATGATGATGAGTTGGTACAAACTATAAAAGGCATACCTCTTCAAAGGATCAAGAAATTTGGCTATTGTTGTAGTAGGTCCCACACATGATCAATCGTGCAAAGAATATCACAAAAGTGGGAAAATGAGAAATTTATATTGTCACAATAGAAAAGATGTTAGACTAATATATCTATATTAATCTAAACAACATAAATGATGATGAGTTGGTGATGCAAACTATAAAAGACACATACCTCTTCGAAAGGATCAAAGTTGGCTATTGTTGTAGTAGGTCCATGATCAATCTTGCAAAAAATATCGCAAAAGTGCATACAAAATATCACTATTAAAGACACCTGCATTGCAATAGTATATAAAATATCAGTATTAAATAAAGAACACTAATGAACTTAATCATAATGAACATAAGCATTATACCTTCCATTCTTGAAAATTCTATTCATGTGTACCTGAAGGATCATCCCTTTACTGAAGAGTATCCAATATTGCTTCATGATCAACATTACTAAGTGTCCATAGTTGTTTTGTCTTTGGTTTGGCATAATACTTCAACAGCTTAACATTTATTGCTATAACAAGGTGCGAATACATGAGAATGGTTTTGTGTTTCTCATAGTCGTCAAATGCAGGTATGCCATTCTTTCTAATCATGTATGTTCGCAACCAAGTTCCTACAACCACAACTGAACCTATAGGATACATGAAACCATCATCATCTTCCATCGGTTGTGTTAGCTTATGCTTTACCCACACACATCGAGCCAACCAATAGTTTGATTTCTCTTCATTCCCCTGCAGTGCAACAACTGCAAAAATATGTCCTAGCTATAGTAGATCTGAAAGCAAGTTGTAATCAACTGAACTTTCCATTATGTCATTTGTCATGGATATTGTTTCAGATAAAGGAGTTAGATACTATGGTACCCATGTATCCACCCACTCACTTGACTCACATTGATCCCACTCATGTTGAATACAACTCTGACAAAAACAAGCCAACTCTCGTGTCCAAATGGTCCATGTGCCTACATCTAAGCTTCGAAATGAATGCATCTTTGAAGAATCTTTGATTGTATGACAATCCAATCTGCCTCCCACTGTACCCTCCTCAATTAATAAAAAGCATTTGCGCACTATTGAATCAAGTGTCCATCCCTGTGACAATGTTGAACTACACCAATCAACTATAGAACGTGCATCGCTGAATTTTTCTCCTGAAATCTTCAATTGCTCCTTAACTAGAGCTCTCTGTACGCATGCACCTGCTCCATCATGCTCCCTTTTCCCCTGTCCAGCTTCAAAAAAACTCCAAATATGAAGTACACCCCTCTCTACATGCATTCTACTCAACCAATAAAACATACGAGCATTCTTGAATTGACCTATGCAATTATCTGACCAAATTAGATTTTGGCCCAATGCTATATCATGCTCCTGCAAGAACTCAAAAAAATTCTCGAAACAATGTTGGACATACTCAAACGAGTGAGATCTATCATCACTCATATAAAAATGATACTCTCTGATTATCTTTTGATCCTCCTCTGTACTATCAGGTGCATGTCTAAATGTTATGTGGACAAAAATATCAATCTGAATGGAATTGTAATACTGATATTGTACCTCGTTTTGTGGTTGCAATGTGTAGTTTTTTGCAAAGTCAACCACTAATATAATAGTACCAATCAAAAAAGAGACCTTACACATCCTAAATTGTTGATCCAACCACTGAGACCTATGACTATACCTTGCATACTTGTAGAAAAGATTGTCCTTAAAATCTAAAATAAAATCAACAACACTGCATTCTTTTGTAACCAACTCACATATAGAACCTTCACTTCCGCTTTGCAAAGTATATTTGACTATCTCATATCTCTTTTTTCTCAACAAGCTTCTTTCCAAATTCATGTTCGGAACTCTCATGAAAACATTGAACAAACTTTGACAAGCCACCACATTGTGAGCACTGTGCATTTAAACAATCATTTCTATAGAAAAAGCAACCATAATTTCTAGAACATAAAAATAGATCTAGCAAGTCCCTTGATGATTTTGGAAGATGCATTGCACCACTCTCTTGCAACTTTTCATTAGTATGCAAAGTAGAACGGATATAGCATAATAGCTCATGGTACATTGAAAACTCCACATGGTATTTGCAACAACAAGTATTACGAATCTTAAGAGGCACACAATAAAATGGCTTCAAACATCCTTTAAAACATCCTTTGCATTGGATGATACTCTAGAGTTATGCCAAAATTGTTGAATTACCTACTTTACATTATCGGTTAGCTTCTTATCAACACGTGGAAACCTCCTGGAAAAATCCCATGTATCATTTTGAAGAGGATCATCTATTCTTTCTCTTCTTGCAAGTTCTCTATCCAAAGTTTTACTATTTATGTCAAAATCAATACAGCTTTGTCTCATAAAGCGAGCCCTTTTCAATTCATGGCTTACTAGGGCGGTTGTAATGACTCTTCGAGCAACTCTCTTATCCTTTTCCTTGTTAGTTTTTCCAATAGACTTGAGAGCATTAAAAAGATTTTTGACAATATTAGAATTTTTTTCAGTCTTCTTGTTCACACGAATCTTCAATTTGGCTAGCAAAGGTCTCATCTTTGCATCTTTAGCAATTGTACAAAAAGTTGGCATTGCTCGGTCAATGTCTTATCACTAAAATATTGGTTGAAAAGTCTTCTAGCCCACAACTGAATAGTTCGTGTTGACCTCTTGCCTTCAAATTTTTTATAATATTCTCATGAAATTCAAGTAACCATTTAGGGGTTCTTGAGGGTCTTGAAATTGGAATATGTCTTTCTTCCATACAAGTTTCTTCATTTCTTATGTAATTTGGTGAAACACAATTTACACTTGCTTCAATATTATGTTCAAAATCTTCATTTCCAACATTTTCACCTTGAACATTTTCAATATCAATTTGAATAATTTCATTCCCAATTTCAAAATCATGTTCAACATCTTCAAATCCAGCATTTTCACAATGAAAATTTTCATTATCAATTTCAATATTTTCATTCCCAATTTCAATATCATGTTCAACATCTTCAAATCCAACATTTTCACCTTGAACATTTTCATTATCAATTTCAATAATTTGATTCCTAACTTGAATATCATGTTAAACATATTCAATTCCAACATTTTCACCTTGAATATTTTCACCTTGAACATCTTCAATTTCCTCTTCACTTGGAAGACCATAGGGGTTATGTTCACCAATATTTAGCATACCTTGTCTTCTCTTCCTATGACTTTATCTTTTTGTCTATATGCTTCAATTTATTCTTTTGTAAGCTTTCTCTTACATTTTTGCTTCTGACGATTGCTACTCCCCATTATACCTCATAAAAGATGCTAAAAATCATTCCTTGTGACAATTTTCACTAGAAGATGCTTCAAAAAGTTGATCTTTGTCCCTTCTCACATCTAAGGCAAATGCATTTGTCTCTTATAAAATGAGATATGTAGGGTTGTTAGGATACAAAATGACCCACATGGGGCTTTTTCTATGGCCCAAAAATCTGATAGTTATTATTTTCTGAGTATCAATTCATTTGAAAAAAATTCTGCTTGTAGCAGTATAATTTTTAGTTCTATAAATTGGATATTTGATTTAATACATAGACCTAAGGGTTAATGGTAGATGTTAGAGGGTTTAAGGGTTAAAGGTTTAGGGTTTAGGGTATATGGTAGAGGGTTTAAGGGTTAAGGTTTTATGGTAGAGGGTTATAAGGGTTTAGGGTTTTATAGTTAAGGGTATAGGGGAGAGAGATAGATAGAGTGAGTGTGTGAGAAATAAAGGAAGGGAGGGTTAAGGGGAGAGGGTAGAGGTTTAAGGGTTAAGGGAAGAGAGATAGAGGGATTGAGTGAGAGAGAGACCTAAGAGAGGGAGAGGGGGTAGGATGGAGAG
>VDFB02140811.1:0-130854 GCA_007258455.2 Sequoia sempervirens | reverse complement strand
ATATTTTATATATTAGTAATATATATACATTAACTAAAATATAGAAATAATATTTAAATATTATACATAATAATATAATATATTATATATTAAATTATAAACTATATTGTATATTTTAAACTAGATATATAAAATAAACTATAAAATATTTATTGCATTTTCTAAATCATATATTATAAAGTATAAAACATTTTTTAAAATCATATATAAACCAAATTGGATATCCGATTTGAAACAGATATCCAATTTGAAACAGATATCTGATATTTCTGACAAAGAATTTATTGCCTAGGGATTAGCCTTTGGCTTGCTTTGGTATTTTGCTTGGACATTCCAATCCTAAGAAGTCAACACAAAAAACATGTTTGACAACTCACCTTGTTTTTATAGACTTCTCCCATGTGGTTGACGACTTTATTTTTAGTCAAAATTGATGAAACGAAAAGGGTTTGTAGAGGAGACTCTCAACTTTCCTCCAATATAAATTATTCTTTACTTTGAGTTTAATAAATAATTATTATTCATTTTCTATTAGAATTATGACTAAAGTCCTAATTGATAGGTTGATTGAAAAATATCTATAACTTTCAAATGGTATCATATTTTTTGAATCTAAAATATGTGTCACATTATATGCTTTGTATACTATAGAATTTTAAAAAAAAATTGAATTTTATGAAGTTTTGACCAAGTTAAGGTGGTCAGACATACGATTTTTAATATTTTTTAAAATTAGTAATAAAAAATTCATAATTAATTATTTACTTAGAAAAAAATTACAAAAAAATATGTATCACATCCTAACATGAGTCCGCTACTTATATCTAAAATCTTATAAAAAAATATTATCATTTTATTGTGGTTAGGGTGGTCAGACATACACCTACTTCTTTATTTTTTCTCCTCAAATTTGGCACTATCAAGATTGAAATTTCAAATTTTCACCAAATAGACTTTTAAAAAAATAAATAAACTTAGTAGTTTAGAAACTAAATTCAATTTTCCACAAATTCTATTCTTACATATTTTTGAAATAATATAGATAGCTTATTCAAATTTTTATGTCAAGTTGCCTAACTCTAATTTTTTTGAATTGTCATTACCACTTAAGGGCCTTTTTTTCCATGATGATCCTGCACATACCCAAATGTTGAAAACAAAGGTAATATTGTAGATTAAAACTTGTAAAACTATGAGACTATAGATCTAATTAAGTGTTCTTTGTCATAATTCTTTGTGTATGATTAATCTGTTTAAATCAATTTTCCCAATTGTAGAAAGAGATAAAAGATTGTAGAAGAATGAGACAAGGAGATAGAAGTGACACAACATATACATGGAGGAACCCTTTCGGGAAAAAAACTCCACCATGAAATCAATAGTGTTTTAATTATTTAACCTTAGAACAAGATTTGTACAATAATATTGTATTAATCATATGATTCCTTTCCTTCAACAATCCTTCTTCACAACCTGCAAAAAACTCTCATAGAACTCTCATCCAATTGATACAATTAATAGATAATTAATAAGCACGTAAACTCATAAGATTTATCAAATACAAGAGCATAAATCTCCTCTCAAAAATCTATGCCTAAATTTGGCAAGTAGAGTTCCATAATGTAATCTACGATCAAACCAAAGTCTTCCTCAATTTAGGTGCCCCAAACTAAACGCTTAACTGAACTCTGGTCAAGAAAATATCTTGTAAGCATCACCTCAAATTTGGCACCCAAGAATGGGCCCACTTTACTGAGCCTTGTAAATATCTTCTCATGCAAAAGGTGTTAACTAAAAGATGCCAACTTGGGCGCCCAAGGTGGGTCCAAGTCAATCTTAGTTAATTGAAACATATCTCTCCACCAATTCATGCAAACATTATGCATGATTGATCATCCCCACTTGACTGAAAGTATCCACTTGTTATCTGACATGCAACTAAAGTCATTAGTCATGCAACTCAAACTAGCTGCATGCAACTAAAGATAATTGAACCATAACTGAACTAAACTGAATTGATACTGAATTGAATTGAACTAAACTGAAATGAACTCCACTTGAATGTAAATATCAATCCCTGATTTATAGGAACAAAAATATGCATTACTGAAGTGTTATCAATCCTCCAAACAATTAACTAAAGCAACGAGGGTTCCACCTTCCATGTGGATGCCCCATGTGCTCCTATCTTGTAGGAGCTCTTCTTAGACATCCCCACATGTTCCTATCATTTAGGAATGATCACAAATGTCAATTTACATGTTCATTTCATTTGAATTTAATCTCTTTCCAATCCTAGTGTTGGGGAACACTTTCCAAGGACTTAGGAGATACATGAAATGTGTTTAGGATTGCAATTAAATGGAATCCTATTTCCAACACATAAGGATATTCAATCCTTCATTGTATTCATTTAGTAATCGATTCAATAATCAATAATCATTATTGTTTCACATATTTTGCTGTGTAATTTCTCATTTGTGTGTGATAGGTTTCTCTTCAAAATATCATCCAAGGCTTGTGGGATCCCAATCACAGATTCTTTCATGGTATCAAAGCTCTAGATCCGAAGATCCTTGTTCACTTTTTTGAGGAATTTTTTTTATTTAGTTTCTTTTATTTCTGTGTTTTCAATCACAGGAAGATGGATAGACATTTATGAAGCATTGTTAGGAGTCAACATGTCCACTCACAACAAAAAGGAATTGACTCCACCCCAGGCGATTTTTATCTATAGCCTCATGCAGCAGATGCTGAATTCGTTCAATCTCTTTAAGACTACTCGACCCTGAGCCCATCTCCTCCTAGGAAAATGGACCTGACTTGCATTTAACGACCTGATTTACAAACCAAAGACTACATCACATTCATCTAGAGACAATTTGGAGGGAGGTGTTTTGTCATTGTGAAGGCCACAACAAGGAGAATTCGTCATTCACAAACAACACCTAAGTTTGGAAAAAGGAAGTTAGTGGTTCTTTGTGGAGTTGTGATTCATTAATTTGCAATGCCACCTTACATAGATTGCTAGTATTACATCTACGTTGATTTTGAAGTTTGACATAATTTTTGTAGATCGTCAATTTTTGTAGGCAACGTGTAGCCCATAGCAGCCCAAAATTCCTTTGGAGGGTGCATTTGCAAGGCAAGAAGGTGCGATTTGCATCATTGAAGAGCGACGTATCAAAACAGAGCCATTTACTCTATGTTCTAGAGGCACAATTTTGAGACCCTGGCGCTATAAATAGAAGGCATCAATAGCTTCAAGAGACTTATGCAATTCATAATTTTTATAGCTGTCAAAGTCAAAAATTTGTGTTTAGCATTCAAATTGTTGTTGTCAAAGTCGATTTATAGCTCGTGAAGAAGTCGATTTGCAGCTCGTGAAGACTACCAGGAGGGCGCCATTTGTATTTTTGAAGGAAGATTTCTATGAAGATTTTCAACACAATGGTAGCAGATGTCAACCTTTGTTTCTAGATGCATGCATGTTTCTTTCCCTTTTTTTTTGCATGCTCCTTGCTTTCTTCCTTATTGATTCTTTAAAAATTGTATGTGCTTTGTGAGCACCACATGATTAAGATCTAGGAAAATTTGGAGCTTTGTAAAAATAAAACTTATATAAAGTTCCATATGGGGGTTTCTACTTAAAGCATCTAGTATCTAGGTTTCTTTCATTTTTTTTTTGTATAAAAAAACTTAGAATATTAAAGTTGCTAATTCACTGTCAAGCTCCACATTGTTCCTCCAATAGGCAGCCAAAATCTTTCTTATGTTCTCAGTTCCTGACTACATGAGCTTCTAGAGTCGCATCCTCGTGTGCTTCCAAAGCTTCTTTCTAGTAGTAAAATATTGAGTGTTGGATAAAAAATGGCATCATCCCTTCTGGAGAGCATCTTTGTAGTTCTTCTATAGTTGCAACTTTCTTCCTTAGTTTGAATAAATTGTTAGTAGTTTTTCCACCTAGATTTTCTCATTTCCTCTTTGGTGGAAGCCACATCATCATTGTTGGCCCACCATATTCATCACCTTTGCAACTTGTTCTTTATCAGTCTTCACAGGATCTTGGATCAACATCATCACTTTCCGACATGTGGGCATGTGAGTAGTTTTCAAAGGAACACATCATCTAGATTTGGATTCCAAAATCACCCATTCTTTTAGTTTGGCTTCTCCAATCACCAGTGGATCCTTTTCTTCCTAAGGGGAGAAATGTTGTTTGCAGGAAATGGATCATATTCTATCTTAAAGTGTTCATCATTGGCATGGGAGCTCTTTCATTATGGGGGGATTCATATCTTCATTTTCTTTTCCTTCATCAATTTTTGCTTCTCCCTAATTTTCATTAAAGGGGGTTGTTGGAGTAAATTAATTAATATTTACTCTAGTACTCAATGAAAACTTAGGAAAAGTTCATCTAGTTCTGATTGCGAGTGTTATTGCATTAATTATGCATTTTAATTCATGTGCTTTATTTTGTGTTGCACACAAGATAAAGTCACTTAACTGATTATTGCATTTTGTTATCCCACTCCTCTCTCAGTTAGAACTCCATCATTTAGGGTCTCATGTTGAGTTCACCTAAGTCTACACAAGGATATTCAATCCTTTATTGTATTCATTCAATAATTGATTCAATAATCAATAATCATTATTGTTTCACATATTTTGTTGTGTAATTTCTCATTTTTGTGTGACACCTGTTTCTCTTTAGAATATCATCCAAGGCTTGTGGGATCCCAATCACAGATTCTTTCAGATATGCATCCAAGTGATAGGTTGTATCCATGGGATACAAAGATTTATCAAAAGAGGAAAAATAATGTACATGAAAAATAAATAAAGTCTAAGAATATAAGCATATAATCATTAGGTATATAAGCATATTTAATAATGTAATCATATAACAATTTTTAATCATGAAGTAATAAATATAAATATTTCATTATATAGGAACATGGGATGATGATATCATCAAGAAAGGTGAGTTTTCCATCATTGTAGGTGATAGAATGGTGATGCAACCTTTAATGGCCCAAAAAACCTAGGAAAAAGTTTAAATGCATTAGGTTGGGCATATAGCCCAATGTGGCATCCAAGAGCACAAGCACATAAAGGTAGTAAGGAAATGTGTTTAGGTAGTGGCAATAGAAATGATGTGGAATTGAAACTCTGAGAAAGCCTTAAAATAATGCATAAAGCAGTAATAAGGAGATAAGGCTCATAACGAGGTATAAAATTAAAATAATAGGGTAAGTTCACAAGGTATAGCAATAGTAGGAACAATGTGGAAAGGAGGGAAACATGATACCCCCAAATAGAAATAAAAAGTGGAACACTTAGCGTAGTGCCTCCAATGTGATGCCTCAAGTGTAAACAATATGACAAAGTAAGCTCAATGTGCCATGGGAGGAATTCATATCATTGTTTCTCCAAAGTAAATGTGACTAAATGTAAAATATGGCAATGCAAATCTCTAGAAGCATAATATTGAAATATAAATGTAATAAGTAGCTCTAAGGAACTTAGGATGTGCCAATGTATAGGCTCAATGTATGAAGCTATAAGAAGCAAGATGTTTGAATGTAAAACCAAGGAATAATTTTAATAAGCATCATATTTCATTGTAAGCATGATGTATCATAATTAGAGTAATGTGTATGCTCGATTGAGCATGATATAGAAATATTAAATCAATAAGTAAGCTCCAAGTAGCATGATATACAATACATCATGATTGTAAGTAAGGTAATGAAAATGTAAGCATGCTAAAAAATACAATAGATACACAAAATTAAATGGGAAACCTAAGTGAGGGAATATAAATAAAAGCATAAGAAAATGGTGAAAGGAAACTTAAGAAAGTCCCAAAGTTTTAGGGGTATAAATATGTCAAAAAAATATAAAAGGTGAAATGGTATCACATTGGTGCAAATCAAAAGGAATTTTTTTTAATTTTTTAATCCATGATTTCCCAAATAATACAAAAAATTTATCAAAATATGGTCTCACATGACAAAACAAGCAAATAATTTAACTCTTGAGTTTACAATGATGCATTATAATGTGTTAATTAGCATTCCATCTTTATTTTCAATGAAATCATAAAATGTGCATACTTTCATTTCCAATATGAGTATTAACAATTCTTATTTCATACAAACATGATATTTTCATGCAAGGTCAATAAGAAAATTAGTAGGTAAGGACCTTCCAAAATTTCCCTGTATATATAAAGGTCCATAATAATTTTTTGGTGGAATCCCCTCATAGTAATTATTATTAATAGTTTCATAGGAGAAGAAGATATAACCTTAAATTCAACATTTCTTGGACACAAAAAAATTATCATCTATCTCAACATTAAATGTGAATGAATTAAAAATCAATAATCTACTATTACAGGGTGTAACAAATGGATTGTCATTATTATTAAAATTTTCAACTTTAACATATTTTTTTATATTAGATCTTGTACCTTATGTTTAAAATTAAAGTAAGATTGTGTGTAAAATTCTCTTTGAATAGGCATACTCAAGGTCATAGAGTGATGTGGGCTATGTCATATGGTGCAGATGCCCCAAACTAGGGTACATAGAGAGATTATGATAGCTTTGATTAATTTATGGCACAATGAGATGAGTACATCTCAATTATCAATGAAGGAGATCATTATCACCCTAGAATATGTTTGGAAGATTATGTCTAGATAGATCCTAATATATGGGTACAACAATGTATTATTGTGCCTAAAATGTGGAGGGTTCACTAGAGTGACTATATAGGAGGAATGACCTTTCTTGCATGATGCTATGGTTGGATATGGATACATGTATTGGGATGGTAGAGGGGCTTCCTCTAGCCATGTTGCAACTTCTATTAGTGACATCCTAATAGATGACTGGATGGAGAGGTTCTTCTTAATTGGGTTGGTGAGTTGCTACATAGATATGAGGGAGATTCGTAGGGATTCATATGGGGTATTTGTGTCTTGGATTATTTGTATAAGGATATGAATTTTGTCACATATAGATGTGCTACAACATAATTCTTAGCATAAGGGATGAAGAGGAAATATATTAGCATAATTCCCTCAAATGGAATAAAGAGAGAGGCACTTAGTGAAACTCTCTCAAATATGATGGAAATTAAATCACTTAGCATAATACCCTTGAATGAGGTCAAAATGTCTCAAGTTTGTTTAATAATTTATGATATAAGCATAAATGTTTGTATTCAATATGAGACCTTATATGGGAAATATGATGCAATAAGGCATGATAATACATATAAAATGGTAAGCTCAATGTACCTCATGTCAAAAGATATGGTATTTATGGCCTTCATGTACTTGGGGGATGCATGAGGCCCCTCAATATGACTCAAATAATATTTTGATGTAAGATCATTTAAATTGTAATAATTTTAATAGATGAGAATAGAGTTACAAATAAGACATACGGAAGGATGAATCATCAGATAAAATGTAAAGTTAAATACCCATAGATAGGAAAAGTAACAAAATGAATCTCAAAAACTAAATTTAGGACATGATAACTTGGTAATGAGTAACAACCCTTGATGTGGACCTACCAGTGTAAAAATTATACCAGTGTAAAAATTATGGAAAGGAAAATTAAATAGTATAGGGTATGACATGATTCCCTTGTTGTCACTCACAAGATGTAACCATGGAGGTACAAAGTATATAAAGGGGAAGACATGATTCCTCCCAATGTAAGGATATATGTCAATGGCATGGCAAGAGGAGTGCACAAGTGTGGGAAGTCATGATTCCCTCAAATATAAGGATATAGTAATAGAAACTCAATCTACTGTGAGAGAAGGTATGGTGTTCCTAAAGTAGTTATAACTTTAGAAACATGTTATGGCAATGTAAGATCAAAAGTACATAGGCTTTAAAAGTATGGTGTATCAATAAAAATCTTCTTGTGTAGGCTCTAAGAAGCATAATATATCATTATCTAATCAATATTTGAGCTCTAGAAAATATAATATATCAATGTAAGATCAATATATATAGGCTCTAATAAGTGTGTAACAAAGTGAGACAATATGAATAAAAAAGTCTAGCAAACTTTAAGGAACAAGCATAGTTAGAAGTTTAGGATATAAAACAAGTCTTGTGATATGATAAAATATTTAAGAACATGGAATAAAATGCAAGTTGGTTTGCTCAAGTGGAGAATACAATCAAAAGGTAATGGTAAATAAATCATGGTGATAAAGAGGATGTAAAGAATAATAGGAAGAAATATTTCAACAAGGAAAATAGAACACAAAGATAGAAGGTGAAATGAATGTAAAAAATATAACAAATGAGGCATAATCAAAAAAGTAAATATCTGAGGACACATAGGATAAATGAAATAATAGGAAAAGGGAATCACAACATGTATATGGAATCATAAATAATCCTCAAATAAATGAAAGAAGTGGGTGAAGCCGCAATAGTGGTTTACAATTGAAGTGAGGAAGGAAAACTCACATAAAACGAATGCATGGCAAAAAAATTGATTTTAGGGGTTCATACGAACCTATTGGTTCGACCGAACCCATTAGGGGTTTGCTAGAACCTAGGTTCGAGAAAACCCTCCTAATACTTTCCCACCAAAAAAGCCATCAAAACCCCTCATAGAAGGGGGGTTTGAATGAATCAGGGTTCGAATGAACCCTGGTTCAAGCGAACCCCTAGAGGTTTACTCGAACCCCTAGGGGTTCGTTCGAACCCCCTTTATTCGTCATCCCCTCCCTGAGACACCAAAAAAACCTGAATTTTTGCACTTTGGAGCTCTAGTTGAGGATGAAAATGGAATAATCTTCACAAACCCAACTTGAATCAGGTATTCCTCAGAACGAGCTATCCAACGAATATAATTTTAATATGTTTTGGTTTTATTATGTATTTGTTTTTTTAGTTTTATTAAACATAGGTTTTTCATCTAAAATGA
This sequence comes from Sequoia sempervirens, assembly GCA_007258455.2. Taxonomy (NCBI): domain Eukaryota; kingdom Viridiplantae; phylum Streptophyta; class Pinopsida; order Cupressales; family Cupressaceae; genus Sequoia; species Sequoia sempervirens. The sequence goes on along the minus strand of VDFB02140811.1, from coordinate 121,882 downwards.
AGGTCTCTATTATGCACATGTGGAAAAATAGAAGATTATCAAAAAAAAGAGTTTGAAAAATATGAGTGCACCAGATATTGAAGTCCTTGATCTAACAAAAAAAAATTGAATTTCGATATATATAAAAAAAATTATGCGTTATACGGCCGTGCTATGTCTAAATTGTAATTGGTTTGACTTAGAAACTTGATTAAAGAAAAAATATTCAATAAAAAACTATCTAACCAACTGGAAGCACTAGATATCAGAGTTACAAATTCAAATTCAAAAGAATTAGAATTTTATCCTTCATGGAAAAAAATTTATGCGTTATACAGTGTGTGTCACTTTTTAAAAATGTTGTTTTTTGAAAAAAACCATTTTTCGTGGGAGATGGAAAAAGAAGTGCAATCTAATTCCAAAATTTTTGAAAAAAATATTTTTAGAATCTACAGAAAAAATTTGATGAGACTCTATTTTTCATCATCTTCAAATTCTTCATGGTTTAGCCGTTATAGGTGCCCAATATGTGAAGATTTAGATTAAAAAAATAATTCCAGTGCCCAGTTTGGCCAAAAATTGTAAACCACTATTGTGGGATCACCCAAGTACAAGAAAGAAGTGAGTTGAAAAAAAAAATCATGTTCAAAGTCACTTGTGACAAGATGCACCAATAAAAGTGTATTTGCATCATCCACATGCTAACTAGGAACATGGAAACATAAATCCAACCAAAAATAAAGAAAAAGAATAAAATAGTGTGATTAATGATAAAGATATCTAAGAAATATATTGATCTCTCATATTAAGTGAGTTCACTTTTGTGGAAAATATAACCTAAATATAGGTGTGTTATGATGAAAAGTGGGTATATTATATGTATTTAATCCATGTAAATAGTGGGAGAGCAAGAATAGAAAGATAAATAACAAGAGAATATTGATAATTTCATACTATACTTATGGGTACTAGTGCTAGAGAAATGGTCAATGAAAGTGACACAATCTAAATCCATGAAGTGTAAAGAAAACAAGATGCATCAAACTATTGTAAAGTTTCACCACTCAAGTATAATCTAAATTGACTAATAATTAATATGATATCAACTAAATGTTCGTAATTATTAGGAATTAAGGTGTCTCAACCTTAGAAATGCTTGAGTTATTGATTTATTATTATTTTTATATTTTCCTATTAATTATTTCATATATATTATTAAATATTTATGCTCCATCAAAAGGGGTGTGATATTTTTAGTTCTAGCATTTTTGTCATGTGTCGATTCCTTGAAAAATAAGTTATTAATTTTCAAAAGATGCCTATTTAGTGGTCTAACATGAAAATCCTATTTCTCATAATGTTGTGATAGATTCTATGAAAACTATAAGGGATAAAAGTAGGGGATATAATTGTGGACATGAGAATAAGTTATGAAACATGTAAGAGAATTTTTGCATAAGCTATTGATAGTCTATTACGCATGTAAGAGAACCTCCTATTTTATTGTGATTTTTTACGTGACAACCTATAAGAGCATGTAAAGTCATGTACGAGACCATGTTTGGCATGTAAGGGTTGTATGGATTTTTACCATGATATTTTGGAACCTTGTTTTAACCCATGATAATGTTTTATGGTAGTATTTTGAGCCCCATGAGTCTATATATTGAGGGGTTGAGATGGAGACATCATGAAATGTTTTACAGATACACAAATGTTACTAGATTAGATGTAAGGTTGTGGTAGTTCTATGTATTGTAATCCCTTGGAAGAACAATACAAATTTTCCCTCTTTTCTTGGTAGATTTTTTTTACCAGAAAGGGTTTTCTCCACATAAATATTTATGTTATGTGTATTGGGTGGAAGTGTGAAGGTTTTTGTGCTATAATAGGAATTCTATTTTGAAATTTTTTATGTGTAAGAATCATGGATGCATTTGCATCTGAATTAGACATTGATAAGTTTAATAGATCTAACTACCAGATATGGAAGTTGAAAAATGATCTCATTGAAGAAAGAGATCAATAGGTGGCTGCAAAAAAAAGAAAAGAAACTTGATACAATCAATCAAGATGATTGGGTTGCAAATTCCATTCTCCTGAATGTGTCTAAAGAAAAGACTTCATTTTCTTGATGGAAATGATTGGGTGAGATTTATCAAGCCATGATCCTTGTGAAAAAAAATTATTTTATAAGAAATTTATTTTCTCTTAAAATGAAGGAAAATGTTCGTCCATTATAGAATATTTAATTTATTTTGATTCAATTAGCATCTATAGATTTTAACCTTGAAGAAAATGAAAAATTCATTATATACTTCTTTGTTCTTTACCTAAGTCATCAGAAAATTGTATTCTTGCTATCACTTCTAACCTTAAAAATCCCAAGATGGATGCACTTGTTGCAACTTTGTTGTCACTATAAATGAGGAAGAAGGTTATGGATACCTTAGTGGATGCTCTCAATGTTAGGGGTAGTCCTAAAGAAAGAAGTCAAAAATGAGATCAAGGGCCTAAGGAGAAGTCTAAAGGTCATTCTAAGACTCCTGGAAAAAAGAGCATAGTAAAGCATTGGAATTGTGGGAAAAGAGGACATGTGAAGGAGTGAATAAATAAAAAGAAATATAATGGGATTCCTTCATATAAAATTCATTTGATGTAGGTGATGAAGTTTTAATTTTTTCTTGTAGTTTCGTTTCTAATGAATATTGGTTGGTAGACTCAGGATACTCGTATCACACGACTCATAATGAGTGGTTTTCCACATATAAGAAATATGGAGGAGGTAATGTCTACCTTGGGGAAAATAATACATATCCAATTGTTGGATGTGGAAAGGTATTGTTGTGTTTTAGTGATGAGAGGATTAAAACCCTCCCTGGTGTTTTATATATATTCTTAGATTAGCTAGAAATTTTATTTAAGTTTCAAAGTTGAATGATTCGGGAATGTATGTAATGATTAATATGCATGGTTGTAGACTAGTAAGAGGAAGTTTGGTGGTAGCAAGGGGAACTAGGATGGGAACTCTATTTAACATTTATGTCACTACTATTTGGAAGTCCATCTATGTGGCTAAATATTCTAAAAATACATGTATATTGTGTTATCACAAATTGGGCCACACAAGTAAAAATATTTTAAAAACCCTTATGAATAATTTTTTTTGTTTATTTTATTTTATTTTGATGAGTACTTTTATTTCTATGAGCATTGTGTTTTTGGAAAGTAGAATAGAGAATCTTTTCCTTTAGGAAGTAATAATGAAAAAGAAAAATTATAAATTTTTCATATGAATGTGTTTGATCTTGTGGATCATGATTCTATAGGAAAATATGGTTATTTTGTTACCTTCATTGATGATATATTATATTTACATGGATTTACTTTATGAAAAATAAATTTGAAGACTTCACTAAGTTTAAGGAATTTAAAGCCTTGGCAGAAAATCAATCAAGATTAAAAATAAAAGTATTAAGATCAGATAAAAGACGTGAATATTTATCTAGGGAATTTAATTATTTTTGTAAGCATACATGTATCATTTAAGAAAAAATATAACTCCTTATACACCACGAAAAAATGGTGTTGTAGAAAGGATGAATTGAACTATTACATGAAAAAGAGATAAAAGTATGTTGAGTGATGCATAGTTGGATAGATTCTTTCTAATAGATTTTATGTGTATGTCTTGTTACTTGATTAATAAATCTCCTTGCAAGGCTCTTGATTCAATAGCTTGTGAATCATGGAAAAGTAAGAAACCTTATGTTTCACATTTAAGGGTTTTTATTTGTGAGGCTTTTTTTCATGTGCTTAAGGAGGTCTAAAAGGAGACTTATATAATTGAGGAGTAATAGTAATAGCATAACCTCTTCATAAATATTACATGGTTGTTTGCTTATTAGAAATTATAATATAATAAGCTACACTAGCATTCCCCCTTATTAAATTTTTCTTGCAAATGTACCCTAATTTATAAAACATATCAATTACATAAAATAAATACATATTCTTGAGAATATTTTTCTTTGAAGAAAAAACTATTGAATTAAGTGGAACTCCATCAAGCTATCACATAACCCTCAAAAGGGAGGAACTCCATCAAGCTATCTCATAACCCTCAAAAGGGTGTAACTCCCAAGTAGAATTCTTGAGTTCTTGGATTACCATCTCCCGAAACTCTCAAATCATAGATTCCCCAAATTATTGAACAAAAATCAATTGCTCCATCAAGTTGTATCATGACCCTTAGAATGGCATAATTCCCCATATCACAACTCCCAAACTATCTAGGAAACTACCCATATTGAGTTCACCAAATCCCTTACTTATCTTCAAAATACAAGCTTCACAATATATACATTTTTAAATTATGTCAACATAAATAGGAAAGGAAAATCATATTCTTCTAATGCAAAGCACCATATCAAAGCAAGAAGCCAGCTTGAGATGATAGATTTTTCCATCATTTAATGTCTCCTTTCTCCAATTATGAAGACTAAAAGTACAAATCCTTTCTTAGTATGTTCAAAACAATAATCATCAATAAAAGGATTAGCTAGTGGATCCTCATCCTCAACACAAGCTAGTTAACTTCATTTGATCTAACTTTGATTTTTCCTTTAATAAAATCATTATCTCGAGTTCGACAAGACCAAGCTATGTGACCTTTTTTCTTAAAGTAAAAAAATTTAATTTCCCCTTTGTTTGTACCTATTGAGAATAAACTTTTGTATCCTTTACATTTTTTTTAATTTTGCTAAAAGGGTTGAATTGCATATCTCTTAGCGTTTGAGAAGTTATTTGACTAAGTGTAAAAATAACATTATCTTATGAAGGAAAACTATTTAACAAAATAGATTTAGCATCATCATCTATTGGAGCCTTGACTTTTTATAGTTACCTAATGAGAGATCTCAATTACTTAAGTGATTTGGGTGACCCTACAGTACTGGTTTACAATTTTTGGCCAAACTAGACATTGAAATATTTTTTCTAACTAAATCTTCACTTTCGCACACCTATAGCGGCTAAACTGTGAGGAATTTGAAGATGATGCAAACTAGTGAGTTGTGAAATTTTTTCTGTAGATTCTAAATATATTTTTTCAATTTTTTTAGAATCAAATTGCACTTCTTTTTCCATCTCCTTCGAAAACTAGTTTTTTTCAGTAAACAACATTTTTAAGGAGTTAGGCTCACCATATAAAGCATAAAAAATTTTCCATGAAGGATAAAATTCTTTTTTTTTCAAATTTAGATTTGTAACTATGATATCTAGTGCTTACAATTGGTTTCATAGTGTTTTACTAAATATTTTTTCCTTAATCAAGTTTCGAAGTCAAACATTTTACAATTCAAACATAGGCGAAATGTATAACATGTAAATTTTTTGTATGTATCAAAATTCATTTTTTTTTGTTGGATCAAGGACTTCAATATCTGGTGCACTCATATTTTCCAAAAAAAAAGATTGATAATCTAATATTTTTCCACATGTGCAAAACATAGAGCTTGATTTTTAGTGAAAAACCTATGTTTAATAAAACTAAAAAAAATACATAATAAAACCAAAACATATTAAAATTATATTCATTGGATAGCTCGTTCCGAGGACTACCATCATCCAGTTGGGTCTGTGAAGTCTCCTCCATTTTCATCCTCAACCTAAGCTTCAAAGCGCAAAATTCTAGACTATTTTGGTGTCTAAGGGTGAGAAGGTGGGAAAAGGGGGGTTCGAGCGAACCCCCTTTCAAAAAAGGTTTTCTTTGTGCTTTTATGGAGGGAATGGTGGGACCTTGCATTTAATGGGTTCACTCAAACCAGAGTTCTAGTGAACCCTCTTTTGGTTCACTCAAACCAATAAGTTCATTTGAAACCCAAAAACCAAAATTTTTTGCATGGGTTTGTTTTTTGCAACTTTTCCTTCCTCACTCGAATTATATACCACTTTTGTGGGTTTACCCATTTGACATAGTGATTATATCCTTCATTTTGAATCTAAATATTTGATGTTTTAGGGAAAACTTTGCATGTACTACTTTTGCTCTAAACATTTTATTTAGATTATCCTAATTTTCTACTGATAACCTGGCTAAATCATATTATGTAATTTAAAGTCAAAAGGAGATTCAAGACCAATAATATCCTTGAATTTATCATCTATATTATGTCAATCCAATCACTTATTTGCATTTATAGGTCATTTTTTCTTCCTGTTTACTATTCCCCATAAATTTGTATTCATTATTTGCATTTGCATTTGAATTAAATTCCAAGTATGAAAATTAAATCCAAAATATTTTTCTAAAAGAATATCCATCTTAAAAAAACTCAAAAATGAAACAATGTGACCAAATTAACCTTATAATAATAGGATTTCAAATATGACAACACCAATCATTTGATAGAGCATACCTTAACTATACAAGGCATCAAACATTGGAAAAACTCACATTCTATCTCTGTATTTACAACTGAAATACTTACTCCTCATGTTCAACAACTTTATTAAGTTGGAGGATGGCACATTATTCCTTTATTGCTCATTATTGAGTCAAGCAATCCCTTCAACATAATGGAAACTAATCTCCTTACATTGGACAAGTCATGGCCTATAAAATAAGGTTTACAACCATCTAAGATAACATGACCTCTTTTGTTCTTCTCTCATGCATGCCTTCAAATGCCTCTTCACCCTAGAAATCATTTTACATGCACATTATTTGAATTTAAAGATGCCTTCTCTTGAACACAGCTTTATCATGTCTCAAAAAATCTTCATACTCTCGAACACAAGAGTCATGTAGGCTCTCATACTAGACTAAAAGGTAAATACATAATTTTATATATTATCATTCAATGAACTGAAGATGCATTTATACAAGGTGTATAGTTGAGGAGTAATTATAACTACATAACGTTTGCATAACCATTTTTTGGTTGTTTACTTGTTAGACAATGTAATATATAATAAGCTATGCTAATAAGGATTATTCGATTGACCACTTCAGGCCAAAATAATGACTAGGAAAGATTGGGTGTCCTTTGATTTGCGGTTTTCTTATACCTTACCCAAACATAACTAGTATGTAAGATGGATTATCAGAATCTTGTACTCTTATTATATTGGATTCTTTGATACCTTGGACTCTTGAATCTAATACACTCACTAGTATACTTGTAGATATAATTTGCATGATGCCTATATATTATTTATATTTAATTATAATAGATTATTTTATTGATTATATTTTACAATTGTGAACCTTGTTTCCAACTTGCATTAGCAAAGCAAACATTCAAAGTATTAGATCAAAATGCAAGCTTAAAATAAGAGTTCCCCATAACATCCATTTTCATTGTTAAAGAACAAGGAAAAAGATGAAATACTTGAGCAAATACAACTGAAAATAACTATTCCTCATTTTTAAACGAAGAAAACACTTGATCTTATGGGGGGATTGGTGCTATTTTGATATGGAAAATAGCCATTTCCCAACCCCTTTAGATAAGCTAAATGATGCAATGCCTTGAGATGGAGTGGATGGACAAAATCAATTCTCAAATGAAGAGAGTGACTTTGCATAGGATTCTGGAGTTGTGGAGATTGTGGAGTCAAGATCTAAAGATTGTGGAGGATTTGATCAATGGAGATGATTTCTATTTATAGAATATTTTGATAGAAGAATTCCAAATATGGAGGATGTGGAACTAAAAACAAGCCAATGAAAAGCGGCCACTTGTCACCATGTGAGTGGTTGAGGATAAGCACATTTTGGTCAATGTGCCAAAGATTTTAAAATTGTTTAGTGGGGGACATGAAAGAAACATGTAAGACTTTCAAATTTAAAATTGTTGAGTGGGGGACATGTAAGAGACATGTAAGTTTAAAATTGTGAAAATGTTGAGTGGGGAATATTCCTCAAAGATGCCATGTTGAAATAAAATAAGGATTTTAATAAATCAATAAATTGATTTATTTGTGCAAGTGGGTGGTTAGGTTAGTTTAATCAGGATTAGATTAGCTTAATGATGATTAGGATGTTTTGACCAATTTGACTTGATTTAGCCAGATGAAAGGTGATAAAGATTTAGTTAAATAAATATTTGATTTATTTAGCTAAGGGGAATAATAATGATAAGATCAAATTAAATAAAGTAAATTTATTTAATTTTAGATGGACGATCTTTAGAGATTAAATCAATTAAACTTGGTTTATTTAATTGATGGGAGAATATGCTTAGTTAGATATGCATGATGTCAATTTTGCGTGTCTACATTTTTCCCCTCTTTGAAGCAATGCACTTGCTGCGTTGGTTCAAAGAAGTACACTGGTACATTGCCCCCTTGAGAGATCGAGCGAAAAGATTTGATTTGAGGGTTGATCTCACGATAAAGAGGTTCAAAATGGGTGGTATGGATGATGATGCAATGTATGTGAGATGAATGATGTGATAATGCCTATATGATTTGGAATGAATGTTTTATGCAGATTCTTAGACTAACAGATCTATATTATGATGATGATGCAAATGCAATGCATGTGAATGAATGAATGATATGTGGTATGCTGACAATTTTGTGGATGCATGATGGATGCATTTTTGATGTTATGTTAGCGCGGAAAAGAAGAGATTAGATGATGACAAGAGAATCCAACAAGTCCATGATCTGACGAGACTTTATTAGAAATGATGCTAATGATGATAGATTTTCTTATCAAGGACAATTGGGATTTTAAAAGGGCTACTTACCTTATGTTTGATAGCACACATAGATATGATGCATCAAGGTATAAAAAACCAGGATGGCATTATACCTAGTGTGATGGACTTTGACTCGACAAATAGATAGCAGTACTCTTGTTCACACTTGACATATTGAAACCTTGCTAGGACATACCTAACAAAGCAAGTATTCACCAAGTTATTTTACAAGAACTTCCAAAAAGCACAGCAGATAAAAGATAATGATCGTTTCCCCATTCCTATCTCTCTAAATCCTTCATTCGGATATCATCGAGAGGTCCTTGGAATGAGCGCAATAAGATAAATCAAAAGAAAAGATCAAGTACGCAAACAAGCCAATGTTCTTCATATCTCTAGCCAAAGGGATTTGTTTTGATAGGATAAGAATCCAAAGTGATCCAAAATGATGCCCATTGTTGGAACGATATATCCTAGGACATGCATTGTATAGGATGGTGATGGTTTGATAAGTTGATTGATAGGATATTGATATAAGGTTGACTAACATGTTTGAAAATGATCAAAACTTTGATTTTGTTTTAAAGGTTTGTTGTTTCGATTTTGATTTTGTGATTGAAGCTTGCTTTTGCTGATTGTTGTGGTTGTTTCTATTTGTTTTGCCAAAGGATGAAGGTGACGATCAGTTTATTATGGATGATCGATTATTGCAGGTGAAAGCGAGATGAGACGGATGGATTTTTTCAAATATTTGGATGTTTTTGATGTTTTTGAAATGTTTTGAGGCTGTTTTTGGTATTTTTCGAGATTTTCAAATGTTTTGATTTTTTTGATTTTTCGAATGTTTTGGGATTTTCTGAATATTTTTAGATTTTGACATGTTTTTTTCGAATGTTTTTGGATTTTGATGTGATTTTGGATGTTTTTGGATTTTGATGTTTTGATGTTTTGATGTTTTTGGATTTTTTGATTTTCTGATGTTTTTGAATTTTCTGATGTTTTTGGATTTTGATGTGTTTCGAATGTTTTCGGATTTTCTAATTTTATGATGTTTTCAAATTTTCTCATGATTGTGATGATTTGAATATGGATGTGTGATGATATCAGTGCTCAATTTGGGATTTTGTTGAAAACCAAGCTAGGGTTGATTGATTAGATTGATGGATTGATGATGATGATAACATTGTTGAGGACACACAACAATGCAAGGATTTGATTGATCAAGATTAATGACGATAACATTGTTGAGGATGCACAACAATGCAAGGATTGATTAATCAGGATTGATGACAATAACATTGTTGAGGATGCACAACAATGCAAGGATTGATTGATCAGGATTGATGATGATAACATTGTTGAAGATGAAAAATAATGCAAGGATAGTGTTAAGCAACACAATGATCAAGAAGGATATCCCAAGATTTATGGATTGATTGGATTCGATTGATTAGGATTTTTGAAGCTTGGTTTGGAACAAAATATGTTTGGATGATTCGATGTGACATTTGAAGGGTGCGTTAGATGCGACTGATATTGATTGTTTGGATCGATCTTCGATGAAAGATGTAGCTTGATATGGAACATCTTCTCGTCAAAATATGCCATGGGCTAGTGATTTGGATTTTTTCTCACAATTGGTGGACCAATTTGATTTCACGTTTGGCAATGTTCAGATCACCATGTAAGTTGGAGGATATAGATCAAGATTTATTCTCAAAGCAAGATGTGAATATCTACCCCCAGTGTCTAGCAATGTATGGAATGACATGGATGGATGGTTGGATAGGTGTGTGGACAGATGGATATGGTCTTGCGATAAGATAAGGTGTTCAGATAAAGAATGCTCATTTGGATAGTGCTTCATGGCTCAAATAACACTAGGTAGGATAGGATCAATGAAAACAACCCATGTCAAGAAGTTTACCATAAGCAAGCATAAAGTGTGTCCCAAACTTTCATCAAGATCAAGATAACCTAGACTATGGATGAAGATGAATAAAGATGGATTGGATCAATGGTTTATGGATTCTGGAATGCTTGATTTATTACGGATGGGATAAGATGCTTTCACCTAAAGTGGCACACATAGATGCTCGATTCTACACATGACGCCTGTTTGCTAGGTTTTCGTCATGGTCTTTCCCAAAGCGCTACCCATGTGGTTTTCACTAGAGGACAATTTTTATCTTTACTATTTTTGATCCTTTTTTTTTATTTTTTTTGGATTTTTATATATATATTTTTTTTGGTTTTTTTGAAAGATTCATCCTGACCCACCTAGTGGTGTCGATGTAGATGCTTCTATCATAATGTGCCATCGGTATCCTTCCTAAAAAATTTGTTTTGCTAAGATATGTGCACTTGAATGTAGCTTTTGTGATTCATGATTTGCTTTGTCAACACTGGAGTTAACTTTGTCTCTATGTGCACATCGCGATAGGGTGCCTTCAGAATCCTAATGATGAAGGGTCATTGCCAATACATGGTCAATGTGAGAATTGGATATCATGTGTGGAGGCGTGGATGGAGTGTGTTTAGGGATAAAAGATGGATTGGTTGATAGCTTGGAATTTTTAACTCTCCAAACTTGAGAAGATGAGGAATGATGGGTGGATATGGAAGTGTGCATGGAATTAGGAACAACTGCTTGATACACTTTGTACGTTGCTTGAAAAGCCTGCTTTGGCTTTTGTGGACATCCTTGATGGATACTTTTCCCCTTTTTATTTTTCCCTATAGTTTCTTTCACAGATGGAGTTTGATAGGGATGATCTTTCTTTGTATTTTTTGGTATCCATATGTATTTGATTTTTCCATTATGCTTTCCAGCTTCTTTTTCTTTGATAATGTTCTTCGTACTTTGATTCAATTCTTTCTTTTGACATTGGTCCCAATTTGTGGATGGGGTGATGGGTGGATGAAGATTCATGATGTGAATGGTTGTAATATTGGCAATGGTTTCACCATAAAGATTATTCGTGCTCCCTATGTTAACTTTTGCTTGAGACGAAGTTGCCCCCAATATGGTGGTAGTAGTACCTTCATGCTTTGATTCCACCTATTTTGAGAGCTCTTATTTAGAATGCATTTTATGATAAATGACCATCATAGGTGATTCAACTGTTTCGATTGGATGCTCTACTAACTCTGAAATATCTTGTTTTGTCTGGCATGTTTCCTTGATTGGATACTTCAAGATATCTTTATTCATGATGTCATCAGTCTAGATTTTGGATATATCTGATCATACTATTGACAACTCTGTTTGACTGTACGAATCAATAACCTGTTCTTTTTTTGTAACAATGTCAGGAATAAAGGGATCCTATTTTGAATGAAGATCATCTATGTTTGCATCCATAGAAAGCATCTCATGGGTAGATGGAGGAGTATATGCTATGTGATGTGATCACTATTTGTGACATCTTGCATAGGTAGGAGAGTGTCCATTACATCATTGTAGTACCCCAGAGATATGAATTCTTGATCTTGATTAATTTTGGAGTTGCTTTCAACATGTTTTGCATCAAGTTCTTGACATGGATCAGTTTCAAAGGATGGATTGTTCACAAAGGGTTCTTGGCCATGATCATTAGTCATTGTAAGTGATTCAATATCCCCTTGATCTTTGAGTATACTTGGATCAAGTGTCGAGTTGAGGATTATTTCAACATATGTAACCAAGAGGTCAAAGGGTTTTAACATGTCTTGGAAAGGACCATTGCTAGACCTTGGTGAAAGATGTTGATCATGCTTTGGGATGAATTCTTGAGATATGTCCTCTAACACATAAGGTGATGTAGAGATATTCGCAATATGATCATAGGTCAATGGATCATGGATTATGTCAATAGGATCAAATAATCCTAACACTCCTTGAAATAGATCACTAAAAAGTGGCTCTTGATGTATGGTGAGTTGATCATCGAATGGGGTGGAAACATCATGCTCATCGATGGAGAGATCTTGAACATTGTTTTCAACAACTGTGGCAGAGAGATTGTCAATGTTTTCAACCATAGAGTCAGGTGATGTTGATATTTCTTGAATTGGATCATTGTCGAGTATTGTTGGTGGATTTTGATCATGATTGAAAAGTGACTTTTGAAATATGTTGATTTGATCATTGGATGAAGTAGACATAGCTTCAAGGTGCTCAGTGATGGATTGATCTTGATCCTTGTTCTCCACAATTGTCATTTTTTGTGTTTGTGCTTGTGCTTGTTAGGTAGCTTGAGAGGCTTGGGCAGCTTGAGAGGCTTGTTGCACTTGTTGAGCTCGTGCTGCTTGTTGCATGGCTAGGTATTGTTGGATGGCCTTTTGGTAGGCCTGGTGAGCTTTTAGTGCAATGTTATATTGTCTTTCTACATTTGGTTTTGGTGGTAGTGGTGGCGGATTCAGAATTGTGTTGGATGTAGTGACAAGTGGTTGAGATACACTTAGAGTGATCGTGGTAGTGAGGGGTTGAGATGTGATGGGCATGATAGGGGTAGTTGGAGTGATCGAGGTGATAGGAATGGTCGGAATGATTGAGATGATAGGCCTTTGGGAGACCATATTTTTTATTTTTTGGGATCGACATTGTTGCTTGATTAAATACCATATGTTGGTGCAATGTCAATGGTATATTCAAAGGATTTGATGTGATGGCTTGATTGGTGTTAGGTGGATTGATTTGGATGGAGTGATTGGTGCTAGGTAAAGGGGGAAGCCCTAAACCAAGGAATGATGTTGATATGGGTAATGGTGGTGGAGATGTCTCTTCGCGTAATGACTCAACTATTTTGGTAAGTGTAGCAATTTGATCTCGCCAAATTTGATCTTGATTTAGATCTTGACTCCCTTCATATAGTTGATTTGGTTTTTGTTCAAGCAAATTTGGGATGCACAATTGTGGTTTTTGAATGGGATCATGGACAAATTGATTTTGGACAATGTTCTAACTTGGGATGATGTTCAAATTTGGTGTGATAGGTTGAAATTGAACATTGTTGATGTTGGGAATCGCATTTCCTTGTTTTAGGTAACTTTGATTTTGTATGGTGTTACCTTGACTTGGATTAATACACGGAGTTGTTATCATCGTGTTTGGACTTTGAACAATGTTTGTGTGATTTGCAAACATATTTATCCCAGATTTTTCCAGATTCATGTTCATGTGTTTGGTAAAGTTGTATTTGGTACATTCACATTTGGCATGTTGGGATTTGATGGGATGACGTTCGTTTGAAGACTCATGCATTGATTTTTTGGTGGATAGACTTGTAAGTTTGGACTTTGATCTACTATCAGGAAAGGTGTTCCAATATTCGATTTGGGCATACTCACACTTGTTGTTCCATTGACATTTGTAGAAGGTAATGATCCCTTGTATGAATTGTATAAGTGTGATTTTTGATAATCAATCAGTATTGTAAAGCTTTGATAGTTTGGTTGATTTGGATTACTCATGATGCATGGATCAAGTTTATATTCCATGTTTGTCTTGTGTTTTGACCTTGATACAAAAGTGACCTCTAAGGTTCTTAGGACCAATGATGAGATGAAGGATGAAAGGGGTGAATGATATGAGTGTTGAACATTTAGGGACTACTTTGGATCAATGTTAGACTTAGGGTTTGATTTTGATTGGTTTGATTGGATAATGAACTTGTAAACCCTATGATCTTAGGATGAGCTTATTCAAAGGATTGTTGATTTAATTAAATGTATGAGAAAGGATGCATTCCCACACACGTTTAACTAAAAAAATTATTTTGATTTGATTTAAGGATGTAGCCAAGTCTAGAATGGTGCTTCCAAAGCTCTAAAGTTGTTTGGTGGGATGGATTTGATAGATGTTTGGAATTTGGATGAAGTGTTTTATTTGATCCTAAATGAACCTAGGAAGGACTTGTTTACGAGACCAAGATAGTGAAGAACATTCCTTTCTCTAAAAGTAATTCAAAATCAAAAGATCAATGTTTGCATGAAAACCATATGACCAAAACATGCCAAGCACATATGTGGGGTCCAATTGATTTAATATTTTCTTAATGGATTATTTTTACCACAAACACACTCTTGATTAGTTTTTGAATCTAGATGTCTAATGTCTCAACTTTCCCCAAGGAAATTTGAGGCAAGAGTTACCTATTGTTGACCTTAGTAGGAGCAAATTGAGATGAAATCCAAATGCTTAGAAGCCTCTAAGGATACGAGTCCCAAGGGCAAGTAATAACATGTGAATTTTTTCAAGGATATTTGCTTCTCCTAAAGGGTTTGAGATTTGATGCTCATATTGAATGTTGGTTTTCCAATGTTTTCGATCAAAGCACTGTGTTTTCAAACTGACTCACAAGCAATATAACTCCCTAGCTCAATTGGTATTTTTTTTGGTGGGCTTGCCTCATGCCCTTCGTAGAAGAAGAGATGATTTTACATGCAACCAAGGAAAGAGTATAAAGGTATGTTAAGAATGAAGTCTTAACCTCTATACTTTAACCAAGATCAGACATGGCAAGTAACTTCTTGGAATCTAAGTTCCAATGCACCACTTTGATAAACTTGGTGAATGAGTTAATAGGCCACTACAAACAAGGGTTTTATTTCAGACTTTCTGTTCATGGAGATTGACCCATACGGCGAGAGTCCCCTTTCAGATCCATCTCGTTGGAATCAATCATGTGATATTGGCGTTTATTCCAATACCCACATTTATATCCCAGTTGGAAATACTCTTGGCTTTAGAGTGTTACCAATTGAGTCATTCCCTTGGGTGAGTACTTTTTCCCCAAGGCAGGCCCTCTAAGATAGACAAAAATGAATAAACTTATTCATAGTTCGATTGACCCTTGTTTAGAAACAAAGGGAGAACACATGCAATAAGTTTATTCACACTCACACAAGATTTTGTTCAATTTTAAACCCAAAACAAAGTGTGGAGCCAATCTTCTATGCAACTTAATATCACCGAAAAGGATTTTGATTCACAAGATTGCCATGAAGCGCGAGAGAAGTGCATATGCCTTTTTAGATGAGATTATTTTGCATAAAAGATTACAAAACATAAAAGACACATATTCCTTTTATCCTTAAAGAAATGATGATGATTCGTTTTAGAGCACCAAAATGAGATTTGAAAGGTTTGCTTGTTCAATTTTATCCCAAAAAAATGTCTAGTCAGTTTCTAGTGTTCAATTTTAATCCAACTTTGAAAACAAACAATGATCTAGTTGGCTTAAAATAGAAAATTAAAGTAGTAAATGGAGGCTCTAGGCTATCATAATAAGCATTTAAAAATGCTTTTTTCAAGTTTAAATGTCCAATGCGTGAACTCAAATCTATTTGGATGTATCTGCTTGATGAGAAGTAGATCAAATTTATAACCAAGCAAGAAGAACTGATTGATAGACTCCACCTTAGCAATCTGCACCCAACAACTTTAAGTTAGAAAAACAAAATCAAGCATAGATTAATAGCTTTATTTAAATTCAAATAGAAAATGATTTTTCCCTTTTTGAAATGTAGAGTATGGTAGCCCAAATTTCAACATCAAAAGTCCATAATATCTAACTTGGATCCACTTTTTAGACAGCAATTAGATTAAATGCAAAATCGTAATAGATTTGTCTTTTTTCTTTAAAGATCTGCACAGGCCTTAGCACATATAAAATTCTATCAGCTTTTGTTCAATAGTATATCAGTATTACCACTATATGCGCCAGATTTTTATTTTCTTTTGCTTTAAAGCAGCTCACTAAAGTACCATTAAGATAGAAATTTCAATATGGAGGAATCAAGTAAAGCACATTTGATCAAGACAACAATTTTGACCATAAGAGAACACAAGTTAGTTAAGACCACAAAATATTTAGATAAAAATTCTTTTCTCTAGAGCCATTGTGCAAGATTATCAGAGAATTGAAGAAGATAGCTTTAATGCCAAGTAATGCAGTTAATCACCAAACAAAGAAATAACCTTAGACAACAAATATTGAATTCAAAGAACTACAAGTTGTTGCATTCATTAGGCGTCATCATTAGCTCAGTAAAATAACAACATTAATTCATGAAATGACCTCTCTGGTGGGATCTTGAGTGCCTATAAAAATAGGCAATCGAATATTTGATTCATTCCATGATGTGAATACTATCTTCTTAGAAAGATCCTTATCTTTCTCTACCTTTAACCAACATTCTCCCAAGCCTGCGCCCAGAAAGAAGATTTTCTAAAACTAGGTATGGACATTCAGCTTAGCAAAGGCATGGAAGAATTTATCAAATACAGTGGTTGCAGCCAAATATGTGTGCAAACCGAGCCAAGAACAAACAAGGTATATGAACTGTTTTACCAAGTGCCTTCAAGAAGAAACAGCTACCTCTCTTTTGTCCCAATGCCCTCTATCGATATGGTTTGGTTCATTTCATTTTTATAAAATTTTCGTAGACATTCTGTCCATTTTTACTCATCGATATGGTTGACAACTCGACATAATTTGTGTAGAATCTTGAAGGGCGAGCTGAGTAGGAGCTTCTAAAGGAACCCCAACCTAGGGTTACACAGGTGAGAAGCATTGTAAGTAGAAGAAAACTATGGGTTCTGGGAGAGCTGGAAAAGCTTCACGTACTAGATCTATCATAACAAAAACAACTCCCTTGGCTATGGAGATCGATAGAGAAACCCCACCTTCTACAGACCAATCAAATAAAAAATACTCTGTAAATGTATTGTAGCTTCTCAAGATCGCGCAAGCTCAACATGGGTTGTGCAACGAGGATTACACTTGCTATAGGAGGTATTGTTCTACATGATTGTAGAGACTATACAAGTCGTTGAAAATTACTCATGGTCATGGCAAGTACTCTCAAAAAGCTATAACCGAGTCCTCTGTGACAGATGTGAGATTTCTTCATGCAATCCTTTACCTGGCAAAAAGGGCATGGAGCTATGCTATGGAGAAAAATCAAGTACGTGATGGACCAAATTCACGTCAACGGTAACATTTGATTGGTAGATTGAAAAAAGGAAGTGAAGTGGGCTAATCATTTTAGCCAGTTATGCACAACTAAAGGAGACTCTAGAACCTCATTGGAAGCAACGACATATGCATGTTATATGAGGGGGAGCTTGCTATTGGAGCAAGAATAGAATTGGGAAACAACTTTGATGGATTTCAAATGTGCCAGGGTTGTCTATGATGAGCTGGGAAAGTTTGGGGATATTGAAAATCAGGGCTTGTGTCAGCAGCATGTTGAAGAGATGGAACCTAATATTCGATATTGTTTATACAAAATGAGACAATCAAACATGGAGAGTTCTAAACTTTTGGACCTCAACATTCAAGAAGGCCCAGCACTTGACCTTTTACAGGCAAAATTGGAAGCTGTGATGGCAGAGGCAAGGACTCAACAAGCAGCATCTATGAAAGAATTTCACTGGCTTGGTAGAAAGTTTCCCATAAAGAACAGCAAAGACTCGTGTATCTATTTTAAAAGCTCAATAATTAGAAAAGGAACTTTATGATTCTTCATCGAATTCTCTAACAGCAGAAAAAAGGCTGCTTGTTTTTGATAAAATCTTTTCAGCATATCATGATGCTAGACGAAACATTCGGGATGATCTTGTCACTGCAAGTAATACTGAAGATGTGAAGGTGGATCTCACTGGCCTTGATAAGGTTGTTGGATGTGTCATAATTCAATGCACTATGGAGCGCAATCAGCTACTTGTGAGTCTTGCAAAAAGTAAGCTTAGTCATCAACAACAGGGCTTGCATGAAGATAAGAGTGAAAAAATGACAAAGCCAAAGGAACTTGTTTGCTTGTTTGACATTCTAATTCAAAATGCAACAGATTTATCTAATTTAGCAACTTTTGGGAGGGATAGGAAAGCAGAAGAAGAAGAAGCATTTGTTGAGGAGCTAGAAGTCAAGAGTTTGGGCTTCCAAGCTGAAAGGGAGGAACAACAAGGTCAGAGGTTCAAGCCCTCCTTCTAGCACCATAATGTGAACCCTGTTTCCAACTTGCATTAGCAAAGCAAACATTCAAAGTATTAGATCAAAATGCAAGCTTAAAATAAGATTTCCCCATAACATCCATTTGCATTGTTAAAGAACAAGGAAAAAGATGAAATACTTGAGCAAATACAACTAAAAATAACTATTCCTCATTCTTAAACGAAGCAAACACTTGATATTATGGGGGGATTGGTGCTATTTTGATATGAAAAATAGCCCTTTCCCAACCCCTTTAGATAAGCTAAATGATGCAATGCCTTGGGATGAAGTGGATGGACAAAATCTATTCTCAAATGAAGAGAGTGACTTTGCATAGGATTCTGGAATTGTCGAGATTGTGGAGTCAAGATCTAAAGATTGTGGAGGATTTGATCAATGGAGATGATTTCTATTTATAGAATATTTTGATAGAAGAATTCCAAATATGGAGGATGTGGGACTAAAAATAAGCCGATGAAAAGAGGCCACTTGTCACCATGTGAGTGGTTGAGGATGAGCGCATTTTGGTCAATGTGCCAAAGATTTTAAAATTGTTGAGTGGGGGGACATGTAAGACTTTCAAATTTAAAATTGTTGAGTGGGGGACATGTAAGAGACATGTAGGTTTAAAATTGTTAAAATGTTGAGTGGGGAATATTCCTCAAAGATGGCATGTTGAAAGAAAATTAGGATTTTAATAAATCAATAAATTGGTTTATTTGTGCAAGTGGGTGGTTAGGTTAGTTTAATCAGGATTAGATTAGCTTAATGATGATTAGGATGTTTTGACCAATTTGACTTGATTTAGGGATTTAAATCAAATCAAAGGGAGATGAAAGGTGATAAAGATTTAGTTAAATAAATACTTGATTTATTTAGCTAAGGGGAATAATGATAGGATCAAATTAAATAAAGTTAATTTATTTAATTTTAGATGGAAGATCTTTAGAGATTAAATCAATTAAACTTGGTTTATTTAATTGATGAGTGAATATGCTTAGTTAGATATGGATGATGTCAATTTTGTGTGTCTACAACTATTCTCTTATTGGAATTAATGGATCTTAATAGCATCATGTGAGAAACTTATTGATGTATCTATTGATTATAACTTGTCATATAAATGATTATGTTATCTATATATATTAGACTTGTACTTTTATGACATACATACTTTATATTTTAGTTAAAAGAGAATTTTGAAATTATAATTTTGGGGGTTGTTATAGGAATATATTATCCTTATCTACCATACTTTAAGATAACTCCTTCTCAAACAAGTTGTGGTTAATACTTATTTTTTAATTATGTGATGAATGTTACTCATTGCATAGTATTTTTTTGTAGGAGATAATCATTGAAAGAAGAATTGAAGAATGATTTATAACACTATATATGTGTATCCTTTAAGTGTTTGAAGAAAAAATAATTTACATGTTGATTGCTTGTTTTCCTTTAATATCCATTTGCTTAATAGTTGTATGCACATCAAGGTGGGGGGAGAATGTAATGATGGAAATTGCATACTCGTGCACATTTCCCTTTTATTTTGGGCCTATTTTGTTAAGGTGTACTAAATGCAATAAGAAGCTCACAAGTGACATATTCCTATGTGAATTTAACATATGAAATCACAAGTCCCAATCCTCTTTACCACCAATTCCTAAATATTTATTCTTGATCTTTAGATTCACTTTCCTCACCTTGGATCAAATTCATGAGTGTAGACTTGACACAAGTCACTTCCATAGTTCCAAATCTAGAACCTAAACATTTAAGCTTTAAAATTCAAATTATTACTCACCAACCACTTCACTAGTTCTTGTGAACAAGCTTAGTACACACTATGCTAATTTGAGCATTTACTACACTCATCCATTCATTTAAAATCATCTTAGGATGACCTAGGAATTATCAAAGAACATGTTTGTAAGAGAGGGGGGACCTCCACATGCAAGGCCCTAGGTCATGGAGGGCCAAGATACAGAAGGCTACCCTAACTTACCTTAACTAAACAAGGTGTTAGGATGTGAGGATGAGAATGATGAGGACTATGAAGTACTGCAACCACTCTACAATCTTAAGATTCAATATGAGACTAGGCGAGCTAGTTTTCGAGCTCAACACTGTATCTCAAAAAGCTCTCTACTCGAGGATGAAAGCATAGTTCTGGGATGACAGTGCAGCGCACTAGCGTCTCTAAAGTGCATTGGCATTTGTACGACCAAAGGACTGAAAGTACAACGTTAACTATTAAAAAATAGGCTAGCAGCCTAGCTAGTGACTTCTAGAAGAGAAAAACAATACTATGAAATACGAAAAGTACAAATGAATGTGATAAAATAAATATACCAAGGCTAGGGTGATGAAGATAATTTCGTAGAAGAGTCTATTCGCCAGCTAGCTCCTCAAAAGCACGTAATCCTACACATAGAAAGATGAAAATGTCAGGTGGTTGTATAGGGGCCTGCTTCAGTCAGACCCTCGTTTAGTTGTTTCCACCTCCACGAATAGCCAAGAAAGCAAGATAAAGAAAACAATATAGTAAAGAGCACTAAAGCACTACAAAATAGTAAATGTGTTAACTCAACCATGTGATAGAGGAGAGGAAAGGGAGCTTACCACCTCCACCAAGAGCACTCAAGGTTGCTTGGGGGAGAAAATGAGAGTACTTGAGCCTCTGCTACAATGGTGTTTGTCCCTAACTTACTCTACTGAAGTGATGGAGTGATTGTATTTGCTACAATGAGATGCAATAATGTTGCTAGAAAGCTTGAAAGTGAGTACAAGAGTATGAAAGTGAGCTTGTGAATGGAGTGAAGAAGTTAGAGTGAATGCTTAGAGGATGAAATGCTTGTTCAAGGAGTGAATTTGAAGAGAATATGGAGAAAAACAACCGTATTCAGGTCGGTTGGCCAAAGGGGGCATTACAACTTGACTCCCAATGAGAAGTGTAACGCCTTTGCAGGTTCAAGGATGTAAGCACATTGTGCAAACGTCTGCATGCCGTATGAGTGTCCCTGACATAAACACCTCCATCGATGCTCAAAATGGGCACCAAGTGGGATGCAAGCAGTAGGCTTAGGTGGAATTAAGCCTCTGAACTTGGTTTTCTAAAGTGGAAAAGGGAAAAAGGGGAATTTGTGTAAGGGGTTCAAATTTTCTCCTATACAATGTTATAATTATTTATAAAACATTTATGAGAGTGTTCAAGTATCATCTATTAGAGTATTATTAGAGCACATCATCCTATGTCCATTACACTCTTGTTTCTTATATTTATTTATTTATTTAGTCATAAAGTCAATCTATATAGAGGTTTGACTAAGCAGAACTTGACCCTTGCAATTTGACAAATTTCCCAAAAAAAAATTATAAACATCACATGTACTTACACAAACTCAAACACTAAATATAAACACGAACATGTTTCAAGATATGAAATTATACCAAATCATATTCATGAATTGTAGGTTTAGATCCATGCATTTAGTTCAAGAATGCTCATTGTGACTATTACTTCCATATTCTTAAGTGACTCCAAACAATGCATGTTCAAATTCACATATCTATGATAAATTGTAAAATTTTGTAACATTCAAGAATAGCTCCTTGACACTTAAACAAAGATATTTACATCAAAATTAAACTAAATATCAATGTATTCAATTTATTCAATTCCTACATTTATTTTAATTGTCATTCTTAAAACTCAAACTCATATTAATTATTTACTAATTTATTTTATTTAATTAATTAATACAAATTATTTATATAAATAATTTCTCCCTCAATACTTTTTAATACACATTAATAATATTAATAATCTAAACTATCTTTTCCATTTATAAATCTAAGTTAATTCATATTGTTTTCAACAAAGACTTTTGACAACGACCCATCCAATGCCAAGATTTTTAAACCAACTAAAATCAAAAGTTTCCACCTGTGAAAACCTGAATTAAAGAGTCATAAATG
Source organism: Sequoia sempervirens (assembly GCA_007258455.2). Taxonomy (NCBI): domain Eukaryota; kingdom Viridiplantae; phylum Streptophyta; class Pinopsida; order Cupressales; family Cupressaceae; genus Sequoia; species Sequoia sempervirens. Next base: position 99,234 of record VDFB02140811.1, on the reverse strand, counting down.
AAATTCTTTAAGGTTCTGAAAATTTGCAAACATCAATGGTGCAGATTCAATCCAACAAACATGGAGTTCATTCCATCAATACACCGTTCTCTACAATATTTCTGACGAGGAAATTTGCATAATCAATGTGATGACGTTGTCGCATTTAAAACGTGGGCCTGGAATCTTGACCGTCTAAGGAAAATGCTAGTGTGGGATTGCCCCGAAATTCCCATTTAACGTCCTCGTACAATTTTATATTCTTAGAGAAAGAACGCGGAAGTTGGAAGTGACTTTACGACCTACGAAGGGGCAATCGAAGCTTTGTTTACTTCACTACACAGAATAGACTAACCTCTACAGTCAACGCTTTTGTATTTCCTTTCTCACGCGGTCATTGACTACAAGGACTTCTCTGGTAGAAGATTCTCCGCGGATTTAAGTAGAATTTTTACTTTCCTTTACCAAACTCGAACTTATAAATGCGCCTTCATCCTCTCTGCGTTGCACACTTGAGTGTGGGCTTCCGTATTCCGCTACTTGAGTGCGGGCTTCCGTATTCTGCTATCTAAACTGCTTCTCCTGCCCTTGCTTTCTCAAACTCAAGTGCACTTTTGTAGTGAAACCGCTGAAAAGATGATGAAAATGAGGAGTAACCTTGGAATTGCAAGCCACAGGACCAGGATTGTGCCGGAGGTGCCTTGCCTGAGCCTGAGAAGCAGGCGCAATAGCCAGAGACAGAGACAAAGAGCATCAGCCCCAACTGCAACACAAGTGTTGACCACAGTGCAGAAGGAATACAAGGAAAAGAGCGGGAGCCCTAACGATTATCTGTACTCCCAGCCCAAGGATATAAACACAAAGAGAAAAAGCGCAAGAAAGCTGAGCGATGTATGGAAGGAGGTGCAGGGTTCGAATAACTGGAAGGGCCTGCTGGAGCCAATGGACCATCTCCTCCGCAGCGAGCTCATAAAATACGGAGAGCTAGCCCAGGCGTGCTACGACGCTTTTGACTTCGATCCGTACTCCAAATACTGCGGAAGCTGCAAGTACAACCGCAGGACCATGCTCCAAGATCTCGGTCTTTCCCACTCCGGCTACGAAATCACGAAGTATCTCTACGCAACCTCCAACATCAATCTCCCCAATTTCTTCAAAAAATCTCGGGCGGGGGAAAAACTGTGGAGCAACCACGCCAATTGGATGGGGTTTGTGGCCGTGGCGGAGGACGAGGAAGAAATTAAGAGACTCGGGCGGCGCGATATCGTCATCGCGTGGAGAGGCACCGTCACTTGTCTCGAGTGGCTAGCAGACCTCATGGATTTCCTCAAACCCGCGGGTTTCCATTCCGATCATGCCGATCCCCGCGTCAAAGTGGAGTCGGAGTTTCTCAATCTCTACACCGCCAGCGAGAAAAACTGCCGCTTCGCCAAATCCAGCGCACAGGAGCAAATACACGCAGAGGTTAAAAGACTGATCGAAATGTACAAGGAGGAAAAGCTGAGCATAACAATCACGGGCCACAGCCTTGGGAGCGCCCTCGCAATGCTGAGCGCGTACGATATTGCAGAGATGGGAATCAACGAGGAGAAGGAGAAGGAGAATGAAAAGATTCCCATCACCGTCTTCTCCTTCGCAGGTCCACGGGTGGGCAACTCAGCCTTCAAGGAGCGCCTCGAGCAGCTGGGGGTTAAAACCCTGCGAGTGGTTAATGCCCACGACGGGGTTCCAAAAGTTCCCGGAATTCTGTTCAACGAGCATTTTCAATTACTGAGAGAATGGATCGAGAAGTTGCCGTGGAGCTACTCCCACGTGGGAGTGGAGCTGCAGCTGGACCATAAGAAATCCCCCTTCCTCCGACCCACGAGCGATCCCTGCTGTTTCCACAACTTGGAGGCGCATCTCCATCTCTTGGACGGATACCACGGCCAACAAGAGCGGTTTCACCTTGCCACTGGACGGGATCCTGCTCTTGTCAACAAGGCAGCTGATTTCTTACAAGACTATTTGCAAATCCCCCCATTCTGGAGACAAGAACATAACAAGGGCATGGTCAGAAACGCTGAAGGCCGATGGGTTCAGCCCCAAAGAACCCAATCCCACCTTGTCTGATTGTACAATTATGTGTGATAATGAATTCTCTGTTTTATATATCCCCGAATTTTAAACTGTTTATTAACATCCCTGGTATACATAAATTTGGAATGGACTTTTCACTCGGATCTGATACTTTTATTTGGACGGTCTTTTAACTTTTGAAGTTTTGCCGAAACATGGGATATGGATATCAAGCTGCTTATTGCACCTATTCCGATGACAAGTCTAAATATGTTCTGAGATGTTTTGCCTTTAAGAAAAAGTTGAGCAATTCTTGAACCAGAGCTCATACCACGAATAACAGTATGTATACGATGCTCATACCACGAGTAACAGTATTTTCAACACCCAAAAAAATCTCGCATAGCGAAGGTCTACAACATACAATCTATGATATCACAACTTACGACATTTCCTAATTGCATGCTAGGTACACAAAACTACCTCATATTAGCCAAAGTCGCTGACACGAATCTACATAATTATCCATTCGGTGACATATTGGAAAGGAAAATAAGTTTTTTTTTTAAGGTTATCCTACCAAAATGCATATATAAATTACTCTAGATTAAATTGAGTTTAATATTACATAAAATATTGAATGTAGAAAAGGGTGATATTTAGTTTTAATTGAAGAATAATGTTAAATAGATAAGTTTTGAAGTCTATTTGATGTTAAATTTAGAAATAATGTTTTTTTTTGAACAAGGTGTTTCTTATAATTTTGTGTTGAATATCTACTATGTTAGAGGATAATTTTGTATGTTTGAGATAAATCTTAGTTATAAATCTCTATTTTTCTCTAGATTTGTTCTAGTAATTAGTGGATTTCTAATCCACAACTTCATATGATATGTAGTCTTTTTAAACTACATTTTATAAAAGTTTTGGGATCGATAATATTTAAAAATACCTTAAGAGATTATCATTACATCACAAGGAGCTATCACTTCAATCTCAATCCCCAAAAATGAAAAGTATCAAAAATAATAGACAAGTTATTAAGTGTGCAAATTATTTGCTCCTTTCACTTGATCTTCCTAAGATTTCATTTGCATACCCCCCCATTCTAGAGATAAGACCACAACAATGGTATGGTTAGAAACATTGAAGGTCGATGGGTTGAGCACCAAAGAACCCAATGCCACCTTGTCTGATTGTATGATTATGTGTGATAATGAATTCTCTATTTTTTATTTCTCCACATTTTAAAATGTTTATTAACATCCCTTCTATACATAAATTTGGAATGGACTTTCCACTTAGATCTTATACTTTTATTTCCATGGTCTTTTAATATTAAGAAACCTAAAAGTTTTGTCGAAACATGGGATATGAATATCAAGTTGTCCATTGCATCTACTCCAATGACAAGTCTAAATATGTTCTAAAATGTTTTACCAAAAGTTGAGCATTTCTTGAATCCATGCTTGATCTCCTATAAGTATTTATATGATGCTCATACCTTGAAGAACATTTTTAAACACCCAAAAACTCTCGCAGAGTCAAGGTGTGAAAAATACAATTCCTACTTGTATACAACACAAAATTACCCATATTGGATCAATGGTCACTTTCATATATTAGCCAAAGTTGTAGATACAAATGTGCAAAATTAGTATATATATCTTCAAGAGATCATTCTCATAGATATTTTACTTAAATCATAACTTAAAAAATATAAATTTTGAAAATGATATCTTTTGACATCTTTTACATTGATTTTTATAAAGATAGATTTGCTAATTTAATTAAATTTATTTAATCATATATATATAATATTAAATTTATTTTATTAATAATTTATTATTAATAAAAATTCATCAAATAATAAAATTTCTATTTTATTAAAAAAAATACAAAAGTAAATTAATGTTTGAGCTTTTAGACTTTTCATGACATATGAATTTTTTATATATTTCATACATACATTGACACATTTATTATTTCATTTAATATCTATACTATTTGACCTTAAAGTTAAAAATTATATTTATTTATTTTAGGCAAACTTGCTGCCATAGAGGATAGCGCTCATCCATTAACTTTTAAAAAATAGATTACAATAATGAAAGGATCCACAAACTAAGATCACCTCATGTACACCAAAATTTGACACTCAAACCAGCCCCACCACCAATCCTCTTGGCATTCACAAAGCAGTGCTACTCCGCCTAAGAATGTGACCTCCTTGAAAGGTCTACCATTGCCATGATAGGGAGTCAGGGTGCTTAGTCGACCGATGCACAAGATAACACTTAACAGTTCACTGAAGAGGATTGTAATTATGGCGAATCCCTGAGAAAAAAATCCAACCACACTTCCTTGAGAAACCAACTATAGATTCCCTATGGATCTTCCATCTTGGATAGCCAAATCATTTTCTAACCTGTCATTCAAACCCGGCCACAACACAGGGTCTTCTGATTGGATTGCATTAATGGACTCTCCTTTGTTTATTTGTGCATTGTTGATTTTCCTTTTTAATGCAAGAGTCCTGCAGGTGTTGTTAATCTCATAGGTACTCTCAAGAGATTTGTACATATGGTATGCAGTTTCATGTTTTGCTAAGATAGGCACTATATGATCCCTAACTGCATATGCTAGAATTTTCATGGCCTTTTCATTGTTTTCAACCCATTGAGTTTTCTCAGGTTCAGCCTCTGGTTCCCTTTTATTTTCTTTCACAAGTGAGTCTAGTTTATTATCTCTAAGGATCATCATGATTCTAAATTTCCATGATGTGAAGTTGTCTTCTCCTGCAAAGCAATCTTCAAATCTGATCACACTTGACATTATGAAGAATGTGATGTGAATTCAATTTTAGAAAATATGAATTTTCTAGAGCAAACTGATTTTAGATTTATTTTGGATTCACACAACTTGGCTCTGATACCATGTAAATGTAAACAAATCTTTAGTCAAATTGGGAGACTAAGGGACTTATGAAAATTCTAAGTGTAAGAATACTACTCAAACTTCTATGTTCAGATTTTCAATTTCCAAATTTGAATTTCTTATTTTTGAATGTGTTGATTGTAGAACATTATTCGATTTCTATGTTTGCATATCAAAGAAGGATCTGCCATAAATAAGAGAGGAGACCCGCCCCTAAGAGGCACGTCTCATGAGAGGATGTGTCTCCACAAGTGGAGACACGTCCACTCATGGGACGTGTCCCTTAGGGAGCGGCTTATGATAAAGTCATTTATCATTGTTTAGTATAACTCATATATACCCTTCTACAAGGTGGTGGATGAGTAAGTAAATTCTGATTAATGAAATGTAGAATATAACATCATATATATAATTCTAATTTTATATGTATGCTCATAAATTCAATTAAATTTTTTTCTAGAAATATTTCAATATAAATGATAAACTTTGATCAACTATGAATGACGATGATGCTTACAACAATCGTCATTCATATCTGATCGAAGCTATCATTCATTAATAGTAATGATGTGTACACCAATTCATTGTTCTTCTTTGATACATTAATTTTTTCAATATTTATGAGTCCAAAAATATCCAATTGAAAATTGTTCACTTGGAATTCAGATGGAGCCATCTGATTTGCTGGTCTGTTTTGAATTGTGGGAACAAGAAATGTGTACTCCATGATTTCTTTACTTTTGTCAAATGTGGGTAATACCATGGTTGTTGCAGGCTCTGAAGTTAGAGCAGACACACTCTCCATCAGTTGCTTCTTTTCTTTTTTATTCAATTGTGATTTCTTTTTAAACTCTTCAGGGTAAAAGCAAGAAGTTGGGTACACGAAGAGGGGAAGTTTCGCCAAAAAAATCTCAGAAAACGCGTATGCGTTTAGGATCGGGTACCCAATCCTAAAAAACGCGTATGCACTATCAAACGCGTACGCGTTATAACGCGTATGCATTTGATAGTGCATACGCGTTTTATAACACATGAAAATTAATTATTTAAAAAATTAAATACTTTTTAGAAACGCGACGCGCTTTTAGAACGCGTACGCGTTTTGAAATCAACGGTACGCGTTTTAGAACGCGCGCTTCAAAAAATATTTGTTTTTTCAAAATTCCCAACCCACATGCTGCCTTGGTTTTAGGCTCGGAAAAGGCTTGGCAATCCGAGCCTTAGCCTTTGACCTGCAACTAAAAAACTAAGGTAGATTGAAGAAGAATGTCTAACTTTGACAACATAGATGATGGACTTTTTTTCTGAATGAGTCTATAAAATTAAAACCCATTAGAGAACACAATGTCTACTTTGTAAATATATAATTTTTGTTAAAATTGGATTATGTTTGCTATTTTTTAATTAATTTCTAAGCAAACTAGTCCTTAAACTTGAAATATTAGGTTTTTTTGGTTTTTTAATAACTTTTTATTGGTTGATTTTCTTGTAAAAAAAATTATATGGGACCAAACTTTAGACAATTCTCTACACAATGAAAAAAAAAAGAGTCAAAAAATGTTTTGTTTAGGTCCAATTATGTTGTCCGTACACGTTGATTTGAAAAAACATCAATTAAGGCCAAAAAAAATTTAATAAAAAAAAATATATTCAACCAAAAATTATAAAAAAAAATCCAGACCAAACTTCATGTTGTTAGGTATCTTTTCCTAAAAGGAATTAGCAAAATAATTTTATTTGGGTCAAAAAGTGTTGTCCGTAAACCTGCTTGGTATGGTAAAAAAACAGGGACTTTTAAAAAGTGGTTTTTATAGATCCTTATCAAAATGTGATTTCTATAAACTGGGTATTTTAATAATTTATATATTTGGAAACTAGATTCAAAATGCTAAATTTTATATTACTGAATTTTTTTAAGATTAATTGTGGAAGTGCCTCAATTTTTCAGTCCAAGTGTGACAAATTATGAAAAACAGTAAAAACATTTCCACTTTTTGAGCTTTTTGTGTACCCAACTTCTTGCATCAACCCTTCAATGTAATCAAAACCCAAGGATGTAGGAATAATGGAATGCTTGAATGGTGAAGGAATAGGAGTACTTGCAGTTGCTAATGATGTCGTAGCCAAACTAACTAGCATTGGGGGAGTGCCTAGAAATAACTCCTTTGTGGTGGATCCATTGGTAGTGTGACTTGGAGTTGGACCTGTCAAAATCCTTTTCCTCTTCTATATGCCTTGATCGCCTAGTGTTTCTATGGTATACTGTGTTGTCCTCTTGTGTGTAATTTTCTACTATAGCACATGTTGACCACTACTAGTACTACTACCCATACCATCACCACCAGAGGTAGTGCTTGTTGCACTAAGCCCTCCACCATGGGCATGTCCTAGTTGTGATTATGTTTGACCATGAGGATGAGGATTTAAACTTGAAGCTCTAACAAATTGACCTGTATACCCTAGGTCTACTTTTTCACCTCCAAACCCAAGGCTAGACTTATCAACTAGTTTTCTATGCTCTACATCTATTACCATCCAAGGGCCTTGTGTTTGGGACCCCTAAGGACCACCTTCATAACCCATTTTTTCAGCTATGGCTGCTCCTGTAGTAAGTGCTTCTTTTGTGGCCTCACTTAAACCATGTTTGAAATTGACATGGCTTTCTTCTTGCCTATCATCATCACTTTCTTCATCTTTTTGTTCATTTAGATGCTCTATATTCGATAATTTGCTAAACTCAAGATCTTCTTCATTATCTCCATACTCTGCAAGAGATCTTGGATCACGTAGGTCCTTCCTCATAGACCAAAAGGTAGTAATTTTTTATCATGATGAAATTTTTTCTATAACTTCCTTCTCTAGATCTAATATGGCATTTTTACTCTACTTATGACTTTTTTCATAAGAAAATTTTGTACCTCCTAATTGTCTTTCGATGCAATGCCATAATTTCTGCTAACAATTGTTCAAAAGAAATACCATTCTCAACAATACTTTTCTCCATTGCTACTTTGACCTCATCCCAAGAATCCTTGTTTCTCAAGTTTTCAAGCAAGGGTTTACTTTGATGTTGAATTCTACTTCCAACATTCTTATTTAGCACAATCATTGATTTAATGGTGTCAAATGGATCATACTGCCAGTGAAAGATAGCATCAAAATCAAAAAAATTCAAAAGATCATGTGCCACACTAAATGCTTTTCTCTCGAATGTCATCCCTCCAAATGAAAAAGGTAAAGAAGGAAATAAGTTCTTCTTCCCCTGACTAGTAAAGTGTCTTTCATTAGTACTCTGCATCTTCCTTACATATTCCAAGGCAAAAACCCTTTCTGTCACATGTATTGGAAGTTTGTATGGCTATACTTCTGATCCATAAAATCTTAGCACAGTATATTTTTATAATAAGTACCAATCAACCAATTGTATTTCTTTTCCTAGTTGAATTCAATTTCTACATGACATAGGAAATCTAGGCATTGGAGTATTTGTAATTACTTAATGCAATGGAGCCAAAAAGTAGTCTACAAAATGACTGTAGTTCCTTCGAGAATCATGCAACCTTATAATAGTGGTCCATTCATATATTGGAGCCATTTTCTTTTGCTCAAGATTACTATTACCATAAGGTTGAATCTGAAGCTTGTTGGTCTAAAACATTCCTTTGAATTTGAATAGAAAAAGATAGCACAAGTAGGTTGTGAACCTAAATGTCTTGGTGGAACCTCCTTTAATCATTAAAAATTGTTTATGCATGGATTCTACAATGTGCTCAATAAAATTATATTTGGCATGTGGAACACCATAAGGGATATTATACACCATTTCAAGGAGGCATGCACCCACTTCCAAATTGCTATCCAGTCTGAGGAAAAATGCTAGCATGGAAATAGTATCCTAAACCCATGGTTTAAAAATATCCAAATCATAAGGAGGCTTATGATCACCTTTCAATTTATTTCTATCCTGAACTATTCTATTTAAGAAATATTTTTCTCCATTTCATCCACTACTTCATAATCACTAGCAAGCTTTTCTAGGTCAATGTGGACATTTCCAAATTCTTCGGTTGTAAACCCCAAGGCCAACACTTTTCCAAGTTCTTTTGCATTAATGGCTAACAATTCTTCTTTGCTATCTTTATTAACAATTGCTCTTTTGTTATCATCATAATTTAGGGCACAAACAATGATAAATTATAGGCAAGGGAAAACCTCATGTAACATCATGTGCCCTAATCCAGTTACCCACGATGCACTGATACTATTAACTTGCATTTTCTTTGCAACCTTATTCTCAGATGAAAATCTAAGTTCTGAGGTACACCTACCATAGGTATCAGGATCATAAATATCATGGTATTCATCAGTGAAACCTAGGGTTTCAAGCTATTTTGCATAATGTATTTTTTTATCCGACATTGCTCTAGTGGTATTGGTGGTAGACATGCTGATACAATCAACAATATGAAATTTGTGAATTCTCTATTATTCCTTAATTTTTCTTAATTCTTAAGCCTCTTAACCCTAAACCTAAGCTTCAAATTATGATAAAATAAGATTTTAAGAAACATCAACTACGTTGAAGCTTGAAACTGGGTTACTCTAGAATGGCTTTTTTGGAAGTGGAACTGTGGAACCCAAAACAGGGTGGTGCATGACAATGAGCAAACTGAATGACACCGAAATGTCTACTCGTTACTTACAGACTACACAGTACACAATTAGGTAGCACAATGTACATGGTTGACAACATTTAAAACAAGCCATTAGAAACAATAATTTACTCCTGCATTGACAATAAATTCTAAACCGTTGATCTCTATTAATCTAATAGTTATAGGGTGATTTTGGAGGTTTAAGTTCACAAGTGTAGCGCTTTGTGCATTTCATTCTGGAATGCAACTACAACCATACATCAAGTGTTCATCAAACAATTGAGTAATTTATGATATAAATAATAAACATAAAAAATGTGTTTTAAATTTGCTTTAAAACATGTGTTTTAAATTTTCTTTAAAGTTTAATGCACTAGTATTCACATCAAGGCCAAGGGACCAGAAACTTAACATTTCAAAGGCCTTAATAAAATTAATTACAATTTCACATTAATAGCACATTGCACAACCATTAATAACACTTAACTTGCAAAGGACTTAATAAAATGAATGACAATGTCACATTAATAGCACAACCATTTATTTTATTATAACTGAATTAGAATGTCATATTATTACATAGTACAAATACAAATGTAAGCGCAAGCACCAACTTTTTGCTAGACCGCTGGTGAAAAGTTCAAAATGTAAATGTGATACATGTATGATCTCTAAAAATAAATGGAACTTGCTGGGTCGACCATGAGCTTTGAAAAAAAACACATGGGACTTGTCGAGTCAGCCATACCCTTGTCGCTCTGAAAATAAATGTATGGGGAAAGGGGGCCAAATCAAGCTAGGGAAATGGGAGTCGTGAAGATACAAAATGTACTTAGCCCCTTTTAGAACTAGACTGATGCAAAAGATGAGGGATTGTAAAATTGCTCCCATGTAAAAGATGAGCACTAAAAATAAATGCATGGGCCTTGCCTGGTAGGCCATGGTGTATAAAAATAAATGATAGGAAATCGTCTGGCCAACCATGTTGGGGAAATGGGAGCTATGAAGATACAAAATGTGCTTATCCCCTTTGAGAACCAGAGTCGTGCAGATGATGAGGGGTAGTAAAATTGCTCCCATCTTCTACTTGCAGCCTCCATGCATTGGGATAACACTTAGGTCCATCAAAGCTCCTCATCCTAGTTCAAAACCTGTCTGAGAAGTCAGGTGAACCAAATCAACTTCTTTCCAATTCCACCCATTTTGAACTTGAAGGAAATTTGTATTTTACTCTGTAACTACATAATTGGAGGTAGGAGGATTTAGAGCATCCCCAATAATACCGCATCATCTTCTTCTCGAATCCTTATTAAGTTATTAACCCTACAAAATGAAAACCCTTATGACAATTAAATGAATGATTTTAATTGTGTTCACTATCCTTATTTATGGGCCAAAAGTGCCGCCAAAAGTGCCACTACCAACATGGTACCTTGTACACCTCACGTGTTTCACGTGTGAGCTCTGAGGTTGTGTATAATTACTAGTGTCTGCTTAGTAATAATTGTGATTCATGCAATCGCAAACCAAAAATCCAACTTAATCGGTACCTCAAGCTGGCTACATGTAAAGTTGCAAACTGTAGCTCAAGTTGACAAGCTGTCAATTATCAAAACTGGCAGTGCCACGCAAGCTGTTGATTGTCAAAATCACTAGATTATTGACATCATCATCTATGATTCTACAGTACACATTATGTAGTTTCCAATATAAAGCTATCCAATCAATCACTCTAGCTATTCATATGGTATTAATCCACGTCACAGCCCAGTACCATAGCCAAATTGAGAATTTTAATAGAATAAATGAAAGGTAGAGTACTTCGATGCATTGAAAAGAGAGAATTAAATGTCTCGTTTTACATTAATGATTATCAATGTCCTAGCTAATAAGTCACAATAAATTTTTCTCACTTATGATTAGAACAATATGTTGATTTCTGAAATCAATCATTAATAAAATCTCAACCATTGATTTCTAAAAATCTAACGGTTCTACTATTATGCTGGAGGTTTTAGTTCACAAGTCTAGTACTTCAAGGATTTACTTCTGGAATGCATCTATAGCTGTCCATCAAAAATTCATTGAACAGTCCCTCTTTTAAAATAAACTTTATGCATGTGCATAATTTAAAATGGGGACATCTCTAGGTTGACGAGACTCGACCCTCAAGATTAAAGAGTTAAGATTTAAGGCTTTGCCATAAAATATTTTGGTCTGACTTAGGAAATATTAAATGGTAAACAAGAGCACGATATGTAATGCCCCGTCATAATACCCTAAGGAATGTTGCAATTGTGTATAAAAGTGTAATAAAAAAAATTTAAGTATAATTATTAAGTTAATTAGTTGCAAACATTCATTGAGTTACTAGATGTTACACTACTTCGAGTTTCCATAGACGACTTTAGTATTTCGCATTGCACATATTAATTAATAACATAAAGATAAACATTGCATTTCATTTGAAATTTCCATTCAAGATAACATAAAGTACAAATTTGTTTTCATACATTGCATTTGATAAAATATTACAATGCTCATTCATCTGATGAGATGGATCAAATAATAATTACAATTTACTTTTACAAATATTCACCTAATTAACAATTGAGGGATGATTTTCAAATACAAGATTTACCAATTACAATGAAGTACACACAAGTTTCCAAGTACGAGCTCTCCATCCTTGAAGCTCTCAATGCCAAGATCAAACTGGGGACCCAACAGAGTAAGGTGCACATTCCACCCAACAATGTGGAACCCGTAGGTCAACCCCCCATGCTAGGAGATAATAATATGGTTACCTAGAAATAATCTACTAACCCTAGACACTAGTACATAACTAACTGATGGTTACATTGCTTCCAAATTTAGACAATTGATTGTACCACATACACAAGGTTAACTGTTATTTTAGGTGGAGTGTCATCACAACATTGCAAAGGTTACCCTGGTGTTTCTTCCTAGGTTCCGGCCCCCAACATGGGTTACCCTGGTAACCTCTTACGAAACTCGGCCCCAATGCAAATCATTGCGGAATCGTATGTCTCTTGAAGAAACAAGACACCGATTTGCCATTCCAGGCCTTCTCATCTTATACACAAGACAGAAGTAGCTCAAGAGTCATAAGTGAGGCATAATCATCTTGTTAAGAGTTTTAATCTAACTACTGTGTTCTTTAGTTATCACTGACTTATTAACTCTTTGTAAGTTACCCTGACACCACTTTGTGTGTCGACCCTTACAAAAAGCCACTCCCCTAAACATAACAAAGAAATCTAAGTTTTCCTGACTAGGGTTTACAAAGTGCACAAAATTCATCACATAATAACTATTGACCCAAAACGATCATTAAAAACTTTTATCAAAAACCAGGTATCAAAACACCATATTTAACACATGCACAACCCAAGTCAACTAAAGGAATACTTTTGAACAATAATACACCCTTACTTTACAAATCTTTCTGGAAGACTTATATAACTTTAACTCTCCCAATTTACCCAAAAAGAACACAATACAAGTAAATCAAGAAAAGTAAATGTCTATGGTTCGGATATACTAAATCCAATTACATCAGTTTGTAATCATCATGAATATAAATCAATTTAATAAAAGATCTATTTTGAAAACAATGAAAGTAATTGTTTCATTTAATCTACTTTTTTTATTTTCTCAAATTCACTATATGTTATATTCTATAATTTCTCAATCTTAAGTTTTTTTTTTTACATACATTATGATTTAAAAATACCAAAAATCATTTTTTTTTCACTTAATAAATATAATTATAAATATATAATTATATTTATTAATTCTTACAAATATATATATATATAAATATATATATATATTCATATTCATATATATATATATATATATATATATATATATATATATATATATATATATATATATTAATAACATTAAATTAAATCGAATTTAATACACAAACCAAAATTTTACCTTTTAACAAATGTTAAAAGAAATTTTAATAAAAGTTTAAATCTTCACAACCGGCGCTGTGGCCGCGGCCTCCCTTTTGGGGAGGACACAGCCCGCACCAGGGCTGCGCCCAGCAGCCATGGTGGCTGTTGTGTGCAGCCATGGTGGCTACTATGCACAGCCATGGTGGCTGCGCCCACCAAGCATAGAATGGGGAGGGTTTCGGCCCTCCCCAATACACTATGTAAAAATTTTATAAATTTTTTTTATTTCCTTCGCATTTCACCGTATGGCGAATGCCCAAAATTTTTTTGTTTAAAGAAAAATAAAAACCCAGTAAAATTCATACGAATTTTTTTTTTTAAATGAAAATAAATAACAAATTCCCAAACCCCAATATCGCTCGTACGGCGATTTTACACAATATATCACTGGTAAATAAAAATTTATTTGAAATAAAACACATGTACAGGCTATATATTTATACAGCACAATAAATAAATATATACAGTCATATAAAACAAATCCATTTGTTCAACTAGGTATTTGTAAATGAAAAATTCTTCTCACATATTTTTTTTTAATAAATATCCCAGAAATACTTAATATTGGGATTAAATTTTAAAACAATAAACATTTACTCAAAATTGATTCCCCAATTTTCTTTTTCTAAAATTTTCACAGAGGTTTTCAAAAAGAATCTTGTTTTAAATTCTTTCTTTTGGTTAACTATGTTCTTGAAAATTCTTGCAGACAAATAACAGATTTCAACAGAAGATTTTCTACAAGCAATAGCCAAGAATATGGGATTTAAACAAACAGATTTTCTTTCAAAAACAAAGAAACTAAAATTACAAGAAAAATACCTGTTATTTGAAAGCTACCTGTAGAAGAAATCCTCTTGCCTATAGCATACAATTTCCAAAAGCTTCTCCAATTTTCCGCAAATCAAAGGAAAGCTACAACCAACACCAAGAATTTCCCACCAAAGGGATCTTCCACAAGTATACAAATTTTCCAAATAGCACACACAGAGAAATTTTGCAAAGCTCAGATATTTTTTCCGTGAGTAAATTGAATAACCTCTGTGTTTTTTCCCAGATCCAAAATAACCTCCGTAAACAAATTTTCTCAACCATAATCAATTAATGCATTGGCACACATGTCGAGAAGTGGTTGCAAAATATCTTCTCCACCACTTCTCGGCAATCTTGCCTATTTCAAATTGCATGCATATAATTATTTTTATTTTAAATTTAAAACCAATATTCAAATAGCATGCATTTATTTTTATTTAATTTTCTAATTTTCAAATACAAATTTAATTTACAATTCAAATGCCATTTCCACAAATAATATTTAATTTCAAATAAAGCTATTCACACACTTAAATGATTTAATTTAATTTATTTATTTATTTAATTAAATAAGTTTAATCTTTTAAGATCAAACCATTTAACCAAATAAGCTAATTAATTAATTAATTAACATACAACTAATTTTTTCAACATTAAAAAAATTAATTTAAATAACAGTAAATAAAACATAATAAACTATTATTAAAATTAATATTATTTCCTTTCAAGCAATTAACCAAACAGAAGAATGCAAAACAACCTATGACTCAAACTAAAAATAGACAAAGTACAGTGACCAGGTTATAGACTAGACTAGGGTGAACCAAACTACTATCTCCCAATCAACGTATCCGTTGAGTCTTGACACGCTCAGACCTAAGTACCCAGGTGGAGTCGGTGTCATGTACCTGCAATTCCTGCAACCAAGCAAATATAACATGCATATATATATAATTAAAGCATTAAACAGACACACCGTGCGGAGAAAATCACAGACATCACAGGGCACTCGCAAGCGAGTGATGCGATTTCATTCTCCACACCAATACACGTCACATCAGACTGACGAAATAAATTAACAGTTAGTCCATCATAAACATGTACATAGCAATAATCAACTGAAAATAAACATCTCAAAGCATATCAAAAAATAGTAATCACCATACAATGTATCATCATGTCACAGAATAAATCCACTGTCGCTCAAAACCAGTGATCAAAATATCCAAACAAAGTATCATAATCTAACAGTGTGAAAACATATCAGCAGAAAATATAAGCATAAATGGAGGGGTACTACATCCTCCCCCCTAGGATCAGGCTTGCTCCTGAAAGCCTGCGAACAGATAGGGATAAAGTTCCATCATGCGTGTCGCATCCTCCCAAGTAGCAAAAGCCTCATGGCTAGGATCCCATTGGACCCTCACCTGATCAACGTCTCAACCCCTGAGACCGAGCGTCCGGTGCTGTAGAATGGCCATAGGCTCCAAAGCCAGCTGCCCACCCTCTACGTGTAACGCATTCCAATCAAGTATATGAGAAATGTCGGGATGATATTGTCTAAGAACTGATACATGAAAAACATCATGAATACGAGACAAACTGGGTGGTAAGGCGAGTCAATATGCCATGGGACCAATTCTCTCTAAGATCTCGAATGGCCCAACGAAACAAGGCACAAGCTTAGAGCCTTTTCCATAACGGATAGGACTCTTTCACAGTCGCACTCGAAGAAACACTCTATCACCAACAACAAACTGTCGGTCTATTCTATGCACATCCGCATATTTCTTTTTCCTATCCTGAGCTACTATCAAATGTTCTCTAATACGGTCAACCTGTTGCTCCATGTCTCGAAGCATCTCAGGTCCAAGTAACACTCTATCCTCTAATCGATCCCAACTTAGTGGAGTTCGACAAGGACGACCGTATAATACCTGAAATGGTGGCATACCTATGGAACTCTGATATCCGTTATTGTAAGCAAATTCTACTAAATACAGATAATCTTCCCAACGAGACTGTTGGTCCATTACGTACATCCTAAGCATATCCTCTAATATTTGGTTAACTCTTTCTGTTTGTCCATCGGTTTGAGGATGATACGCTGAACTAAAGTTCAACTATGTACCTAAAGCATGTTGTAATGAAGTCCATAGGGCTGAAGTAAATACAGGATCTCTATTCAATATAATCCTATGAGGAATCCCATGCAATCTAACGATGTCCTCCATAAATATCCTAGCTATGGATGAAGCATTGTAAGATGATTGTACAGGTGAAAAATGAGCTACTTTAGTCAAACGATCAACAGTTACCATAATGGCATCATGTCGACGTGATGATGTAGGTAACCCTACAATAAAGTCAATGGATATAATATCCCATTTCCATTCTGGAATGAGATGTGGATTCAATAATCCAGCAGGATGTTGATGCTCAGCTTTGACTCGCTGGCATTCAAGACATCTCGATACATAATCAGCAATATCACGTTTCATACCAGGCTAGAAATACAATTGTCGAAGATCGGCATGCATTTTCTTGACACCTGGATGAGCTGAATATGGAGCTCGATGAGCTTCAGTCATAATTAATGTACGAAGACTCTCAACATGTGGTACATAAATACGACCTAAATGCCGTAATATACCATCCGGTTCTAGGACATACCCTGCAAATCGACCTTCTAAAGGTCTACCATATTCAATCTCCAACCTCACTTCCTGATTTAATCTATTCCAATAGGAAGTGCAGCTAATATTTGACCTCTCAAATCTACTTCAAGAGTAGTAGCAGAGATCTCATGCCGATGACGACTAAGAGCATCTGGCACTACATTCTCTTTTCCTTGAACATATCTCACTTCAAAATCGTACTCACACAAGAACTCCATCCATCGTCTTTGCCTAGCATTCAAGTTAGGTTGCGTAAAGATGTATTCTAGACTACGGTGATCAGTATGAAGTTTGAAATGATGACCTAATAGGAAATGCCTCCATCGAACTAATGCATGCACAACTGCAGCTAGTTCTAAATCATGAGTGGGATAGTTTAATTTGTGATCTTTGAGTTTGCGAGACTCATAAGCAATCACATGCCCTCCTTGCATCAAAACTGTTCCCAAAACCTCTAAGGATGCATCCGTGCACACTATGAAATCCTTAGTAGGATCAGGAACAATGAGTATAGGCGCATTAGTTAACTTTTCTTTAAGAGTCTGAAAATCCAACTGACACTGCTCTGTCCAAACAAACTTCTTCCCTTTTCTCTGAAGAGAAGTAATAGGATGACCGATTCTAGAAAATCCCTCTACAAATCGCCTATAGTAACCAGCTAGACCCATAAAACTACGAACTTCACCTACATTAGTAGGCGCGGGCCAATCCACAATAGTTTGGATCTTTGAAGGATCCACAGCAATACCTTTCCCAGATATCACATGTCCAAGATATTTAATCTCAATTTGGAAGAAGTCACACTTCTTCAGGTTCGCATATAATTGATTTTCCCTTAAACATTGCAATACCTGTCTCAAGTGTTCTTCATGTTCCTTCATGTTTCTCGAATAGACTAAAATATCATTGAGAAATACCAGGACAAAGCGATCAAGGTATGTAAGAAAAACACCATTCATTAAACTCATGAATACTCATGGTGTATTCGTTAACCCAAATGGTACTACTGTGAATTTGTAGTGCCCATAACGAGTACGAAAAGTAGTTTTATGAATGTCTGCTTCAGCTATACGCAATTGATGGTAACCAGATTTCAAATCGGTTTTAGAGAACACATTAGCTCCCTTAATTTGATCAAAAAGATCATCGATTCTAGGCAAAGGATAATGATTCTTAATCGTAACCTTGTTCAATTGATGATAGTCAATGCACAGCCTAAGAGATCCGTCCTTCTTCTTTGTGAAGATGAAAGGTGCTCCCCAAGGGGAAACACTTGGATGAATGAATCCCTTTTCCAACAGTTCCTCTAACTGGATACGAAGTTCCTCTAACTCCTGAGTCGTCATTCTATAAGGAGCTCTAGATATAGGCTTAGCTCCAGGAACTAGGTCAACTCTAAAGTCAATATCCCTCTTCAGTGGCATTCCAGGAATGTCATCAGGAAACACATCCGCGAATTCCCTAAGAATAGGATGATCATCAAGAGATACCTCTCGACTCTCACCTTCTTCCAAATTAGTAACCGTTGTTACAAATAGTTGACATCCCTGACAAAGACATCTCTTTAATTGCATAGCAGATATCATCTGCAAAGAGATATGTCTTTGAATACCTACGATTTCCACTTTCGCACCTAAATCATTAATGCAACTAACTGTCTTAAGTCAACAGTCAATTATAGCATGATAAGATGCTAACCAATCCATACCTAAAACTGTGTCATACGATCCTAAGGGTGTAACATATAAATCTACTGAAGTAGTTAAAGTACCAATTTTAAGTTCATAATTATGTACTAAATTTTCTACTACTAATTTCACCCCTGAGGCGAATTCAACTTGCCACTTACCACCTTGCTTTACCGTCACAAGACCACAATGGTCTACGATGGTCGGTGAAATAAAGGAGTTTATGGCTCCGAAATCAAAAAGTATGGAAACACTAACACCATGTAACTTACCTGAAGTCTCGACCACTGTGTTCTGGTGATCGGCTTGGCGGTCATTAACCACAGGATATACTATATGTGATCATCCTGCATCACCCACTGTAGGCTTTGAAACTGTAGGTCGAGGCCCAAAACCAGTAGAACCTCTCATCGAACACTGCCTAGCTATGTGTCCCTGCTGCCCACATGAGTAACAACCTGTGCCTGTGCCTCTACCAAATCCTCTGCCACCTGAAGGTGCATTGGATTGTTGAAAACTACCCCTACTGACGGTAGATTGAGCACTCTGTGCAGGTTGATCCTGCCTATTGCGCTTGTTGCACCACCAGTTGCAACCCTTTCCTGTTTGAGGACTGTTACCTTGTTGTGGTTGAGGATTGTTATTCTTTTGAGGTGTTCATTGTTGTTGTTGCTGCCCACCCTTTGTGGGTGTTTGTTGGTTCCTAGAGGAACCACCTGTCTGTGCCTGTCCACCCCGTGGACTAAAACCTGCTGCAGGAGCACTGCCAATATGCACTCCTGTGTGACCACCTAACACCATAACAAGGTTCTCCTCCACTATGTGAGCCTTCTCCACCGCGACTTCCATAGTCTTTGGCTGAAAGACTCAGACACCACCACTAATGCGGGCGTTTAAACCCCTGATGAAGTGTTGTACTAGCATAGGCTCATCATCGCCAATACCAGCATATTGCTTGAGTTCATAGAATCTACGTTCATATTGCTCAACAGAAAGAGCCAACTGATGTAGATCATGGAACTCGTCAGCCCTACGCTGCCTCCAGTGTTCTGAGAAGAACTGTGCTCTAAACCTCTCGAGAAACATCTCCCAAGACACTGACCCAATATCTAAGTGGAGCTTCTGCTCCTCTAGGCGCCACCAAGTAGAGGCGAATCCTCTCAAGTGCATAATAGCGCATCTCGCACAGGTATTGCTACCGTATGGGTGCATGGCGAAGCATCTACCCAAATCCAGTAGCCAGGTCTCTGCCTCTAAGCCACCTCCTGAACCATCAAAGGTAGGAGGGCGTGCCCTCAGTAAATCCCTCATGTGTCCTGCAATAATGGCATCCTGATGTACTGAGTCATCTACTCTCCTAGGAGATCTATCTCTCTCTCTGACAACCTCCTGCTCACCTTCCTGTCTAGGTCCAAGACGAGCTAGGCCTCCTCTAATAATGGACGTATCTGAGAACCCTCTACTGCTGACTGTTCAGGATTATGTCCCTCATTTCTCTGACCCAACTGTTCTGCTTGATCACTGTGATGAGGGCTCAGAGGGGGAGTAACCTGAGGGATTGGCCCTCGGCCTCCACCTCGACCTCTACCACGACCTCTTCCTCCTCGCCTAGGCATGTATCTACACATAACAATAACGAGTTTTAGATACTATTCAACCAAGGCTAACAGTTTGCGACACTACATACTAGGTCAACCTAATGGGCTCACGATTACCCGGAGCGTTCAGTGTTTGTAACCTGGCTCTGATACCAATCTGTAATGCCCCGTCATAATACCCTAAGGAATGTTGCAATTATGTATAAAAGTGTAATAAATTTTTTTTTAAGTATAATTATTAAGTTAATTAGTTGCAAACATTCATTGAGTTACTAGACGTTACACTACTTCGAGTTTCCATAGACGACTTTAATATTTCGCATTGCACATATTAATTAATAACATAAAGATAAACATTGCATTTCATTTGAAATTTCCATTCAAGATAACATAAAGTACAAATTTGTTTTCATACATTGCATTTGATAAAATATTACAATGCTCATTCATCTGATGAGATGGATCAAATAATAATTACAATTTACTTTTACAAATATTAACTTAATTAACAATTGAGGGATGATTTTCAAATACAAGATTTACCAATTACAATGAAGAAGTACACACAAGTTTCCAAGTACGAGCTCTCCATCCTTGAAGCTCTCGATGCCAAGATCAAACTGGGGACCCAACGGAGTAAGGTGCACGTTCCACCCAACCATGTGGAACCCGTAGGTCCACCCCCCGTGCTAGGAGATAGTAATATGGTTACCTAGACATAATCTACTAACCCTAGACACTAGTACATAACTAACTGATGGTTACATTGCTTCCAAATTTAGACAATTGATTGTACCACATACACAAGTTTAACTATTATTTTAGGTGGAGTGTCATCACAACATTGCAAAGGTTACCCTGGTGTTTCTTCCTAGGTTCCGGCCCCCAACATGGGTTACCCTAGTAACCTCTTACGAAACCCGGCCCCAATGCAAATCATTGCGGAATCGTATGTCTCTTGAAGAAACAAGACACCGATTTTCCATTCTAGGCCTTCTCATCTTATACTCAAGACAAAAGTAGCTCAAGAGTCATAAGTGAGGCATAATCATCTTGTTAAGAGTTTTAATCTAACTACTGTTTTCTTTAGTTATCACTGACTTACTAACTCTTTGTAAGTTACCCTGACACCACTTTGTGTGTCGGCCCTTACAAAAAGCCACTCCCCTAAATATAACAAAGAAATCTAAGTTTTCCTGACTAGGGTTTACAAAGTGCACAAAATTCATCACATAATAACTATTGACCCAGAACGATCATTAAAAACTTTTATCAAAAACCAGGTATCAAAACACCATATTTAACACATGCACAACCCAAGTCAACTAAAGAAATACTTTTGAACAATAATACACCCTTACTTTACAAATCTTTCTGGAAGACTTATATAACTTTAACTCTCCCAATTTACCCAAAAAGAACACAATACAAGTAAATCAAGAAAAGTAAATGTCTATGGTTCGGATATACTAAATCCAATTACATCAGTTTGTAATCATCATGAATATAAATCAATTTAATAAAAGATCTATTTTGAAAACAATGAAAGTAATTGTTTCATTTAATCTACTTTTTTTATTTTCTCAAATTCACTATAAGTTATATTCTATAATTTCTCAATCTTTTTTTTTTTTTTACATACATTATGATTTAAAAATACCAAAAATCATTTTTTTCCTCACTTAATAAATATAATTATAAATATATAATTATATTTATTAATTCTTACAAAATATATATATATAAATATAAATATAAATATTATATATTAATAACATTAAATTAAAATCGAATTTAATACACAAACCAAAATTTTACCTTTTAACAAATGTTAAAAGAAATTTTAATAAAAGTTTAAATCTTCACAGCCGGCACTGTGGCCACGGCCTCCCTTTTGGGGAGGACGCAGCCCGCACCAAGGCTGCGCCCAACAGCCATGGTGGCTGCGCCCACCAAGCACAAAATGGGGAGGGTTTCGGCCCTCCCCAATACACTATGTAAAAAATTTATAAATTTGAGGGTTTCAGCCCTCCCCAATACACTATGTAAAAATTTTATAAATTTTTTTTTATTTCCTTCGCATTTCGCCGTACGGCGAATGCCGAAAATTCTTTTGTTTAAAGAAAAATAAAAAAACCCAGTAAAATTCATACGAATTTTTTTTTTTTAAATGAAAATAAATAACAAATTCTCAAACCCCAATATCGCTCGTACGGCGATTTTACACAATATATCACTGGTAAATAAAAAATTATTTGAAATAAAACACATGTACAGGTTGTATATTTATATAGCACAATAAATAAATATATATACAGTCATATAAAACAAATCCATTTGTTCAACTAGGTATTTGTAAATGAAAAATTCTTCTCACAGATTTTTTTTTAATAAATATCCCAGAAATACTCAATATTGGGATTAAATTTTAAAACAATAAACATTTACTCAAAATTGATTCCTCAATTTTCTTTTTCTAAAATTTTCACAGAGGTTTTCAAAAAGAATCTTGTTTTAAATTCTTTCTTTTGGTTAACTACGTTCTTGAAAATTCTTGTAGACAAATAATAGATTTCAACAGAAGATTTTCTACAAGCAATAGCCAAGAATATGGGATTTAAACAAACAGATTTTCTTTCAAAAACAAAGAAACTAAAATTACAAGAAAAATACCTGTTATTTGAAAGCTGCCTATAGAAGAAATCCTCTTGCCTGTAGCGTACAATTTCCAAAAGCTTCTCCAATTTTCCCCAAATCAAAGGAAAGATACAACCAACACCAAGAATTTCCCACCAAAGGGATCTTCCACAAGTATACAAATTTTTCAAATAGCACACACAGAGAAATTTTGCAAAGCTCAGATATTTTTCCCGTGAGTAAATTGAATAACCTCTTCGTTTTTTCCCAGATCCAAAATAACCTTCGTAAATAAATTTCCTCAACCATAATCAATTAATGCATTGGCACACATGTCGAGAAGTGGTTGCAAAATATCTTCTCCGCCACTTCTCGGCAATCTTGCCTATTTCAAATTGCATGCATATAATTATTTTTATTTTAAATTTAAAACCAATATTCAAATAGCATGCATTTATTTTTATTTAATTTTCTAATTTTCAAATACAAATTTAATTTACAATTCAAATGCCATTTCCACAAATAATATTTAATTTCAAATAAAGCTATTCACACGCTTAAATGATTTAATTTAATTTATTTATTTATTTAATTAACTAAGTTTAATCTTTTAAGATCAACCATTTAACCAAATAAGCTAATTAATTAATTAAATAACATACAACTAATTTGTTCAACATTAAAAAAAATTAATTTAAGTAACAGTAAATAAAACATAATAAACTATTATTAAAATTAACATTATTTCCTTTCAAGCAATTAACCAAACAGAAGAATGCAAAACAACCTATGACTCAAACTAAAAACAGACAAAGTGCAGTGACCGGGTTATAGACTAGACTAGGGTGAACCAAACTACTATCTCCCAATCAACGTATCTTTGAGTCTTGACACGCTCAGACTTGAGTACCCAGGTGGAGTCGGTGTCATGTACCTGCAATTCCTGCAACCAAGCAAATATAACGTGCATATATATATAATTAAAGCATTGAATAGGCACACCGTGCGGAGAAAATCACAGACATCACAGGGCACTCACAAGCGAGTGATGCGATTTTGTTCTCCACACCAATACACATCACATCAGACTGACGAAATAAATTAACAGTTAGTCCATCATAAACATGTACATAGCAATAATCAACTGAAAATAAACATCTCAAAGCATATCAAAAAACAGTAATCACCATACAATGTATCATCATGTCATAGAATAAATCCACTGTCACTCAAAACCAACGATCAAAATATCCAAACAAAGTATCATAATCTAACAGTGTGAAAACATATCAACAGAAAATATAAGCATAAATGGAGGGGTACTATAGGATAACTGACAAACCTAAATAATTAATAAAATTTCAACCATTGATTTTTGAAAATCTAACGGTTCTAGTGTAATTCTAGAGGTTTCAATTTGCATATCTAGTGCTTGAGAGATATACTTCCAGAATGTAACTACAACCATCTATCGAAAATTCATCGAACAGTCATGGTCCATAGTGTCGCGTGGTCCTTGAAACTTGGAACCTTAGAACCAAAGTCTGAAGTTTTGAAGTTGTCGAAACCTCTGACCCACCGTCTACAAAGATGACCAAGAAAGACTTGCAACTAAGGTTAGGAAAATTTGTACTGACACTTCGCCACTGCATTTTTTTTCGTTTGATATTATGTTTAAATCGCCAAAGTTTTTTTCTTAATCATTTGAAAATAGGTTTAATTCACCAATGAATTTTATTTTTTAGTTTGAAAAAAAGTTTTAATCACCAACAAAAATATTTTTTCTGGTTTGAAAACAGGTTTAATTCGCCAATTGAAATATTTTATTGGTTTGAAAATAGATTTTAATCGCCAATGGAAAAAATTTAGTGGTTTTGAAAAAAATTGCATTTTGCTAGGATTTTCCACAGACTTCTAGTGAATAGAAAAGATTCGCCAATGGACATTTTTTTTTTTACGAAAACCAAAAAAAATTGCCACTATAATTAATATTTTTATCGGGAAGTATACAAAATTCGCTAGGATTTTACACCTTCATCGAGGGGGGGTTTCTTAAAGTTTTCGCTACTCATTAGGTAACTAGCAAAATTCAAGGCTCCAATAGATGATGACGATGTTAAAGCTATTTTTTTAAACGTTTTCTTGCAAAAAAATAATGTTATTTTTACACTCAATCAAATAGCTTCTCAAACCCTAGGAGATATGAAATTTAACCCTTTTAGCAAAATACAAGAAAGAAAATGCAAAAAAGATACAAATTTGATTCTCAATAGGAAAATCCATTATCTTCATGAAGCAATACTAAAAGGTTAGGTACAAAAAAAGGGGAAATTGAATGTTTTTACTTTAAGAAAAAAGGTCACACAACTTGGTCTTGTAGAACTTGAGATAATGATAACACTATTAAAGGAAAACTCAAAGATTGATTAAATGAAGTTAACTAGCCCATGTTGAGGATGAGGATCCACCAACTAAAGGTTTTGTTGATGATTGTTGTTTTGAAGATACTAGGAATGGATTTGTACTTTAAGCCTTCACAATTGGAGATAAGAGACATTGAATGATGGAAAATATCTATCATCTCAAGCTAGCTTCTTGCTTTGAGATAGTGCTTTGCATGATAAGCATATGCTTTTTCTTTCCTTTGTGTGTTGACATAATATTGTGATGTTTTTTTTTTAAGATAGGTAAGGGATTTAGTGAACTCAATATGGATAGTTTCCCAAATAGTTTGGGAGTTGTGATATGGGGAATTTTACCCTTCTAAGGGTCATGATATAACTTGATGGGGCAATGAATTATTTTCCAATAATTTGAGGGATCGATGATTCGAGAGTTTGGGGAGATGTTAATCTAGGATCTCAAGAATTCTACTTAGGAGCTACATCATTTTGAGGATTATGAGCATTTTGATGGAGTTCCACCTAATTCAGGATTTGTGTCTTCAAATAAAAATCTTCTTAATAATGTGTATTTATTTTGTGTAATCAACATGTTTTGTTTTAGGGGTACATTTGCAAGAACAGTGTAATAAGGGGTGGAATTTCAACATAGCTTATTATATTACATTATATAATAAGTAAACAACCACACAATGGTTATGCAATTACTATTACTCAATTGTATACCTCCTTAGGCACATGAACAAAATGATCAAAACCAAAAACCCTTAGATGTGAAACATAAGGTTTCTTACTTGTCCATAATTTTTAAGGTGTTTAATCAAGAATAGTGCAAGGAGACCTATTAATCAAGTAACAAGCAATACACACAAATTCTATGGTCCAAAAACATCTATCAAACTGTGCATCATTCAACATACTTTTGGCTATTTCCATCATAATTCAATTCATCCTTTCTACAATACCATTCTATTGTGGTGTATAAGGAGTTGTATTTTATCTTATGATACCTATATGCTTACAAAAATAATTAAATTCCTTAGATAAATATTCCTCTCCATTATCTAATCTTAATACTTTTATTTTCAATCTTGATTAGTTTTCTACTGAGGCTTTAAATTCCTTAAACTTAGTGAAATATTCATATTTATTTTTTATAAAGTAAATTCATGTAAATTTATGATACATCATCAATGAAGGTAACAAAATAACAAGATTTTCCAATAGAATCATGGTCATTAAGACTGAACACATTTGTATGAACAATTTCTAATTTTTATTTTGATTTATTACTTCCTAAAATAAAATATGCTCTATTCTATTTTCCAAACACACAATGCTCATAGAAATCAATTTTCTCATTAGAATAAGATTTAAATTATCCATTTTTTTATTCATAATGGTTTTCAATTTTTTTTTTACATATGTGGCCCACTCTATAGTGCCACAATATACATGTATATAATGAAAAATGACATGATCTTTTATGAATCTAGGCTAGTTCCCCTAGCTTCTTTATCTATTTACACACACATCTCTATACACTTACGCCTACCTCATTCACTTACACACACTCACTTATACATTTATCCTATCTACACCTACTTATCCATATTGTTTATACACCTACTTCTATTTTAAAACTTGTCTCTTGGGTTTGATTGTTATTTTATTCGAGGACAAGTTTATAGTCATAGGGGTGATCCCATAGTCACAAAACCATCCCTTCTAACTTAAAATTTAAATTTAGCTAACTAACCCCTTTCACCCTTCCACCTTGAATTGACCAAACAGACTTTAGGAATGATTTGATTCTATGTGCTAGTTTTTAAAGAAAATCAATGTATTCATTCTAATTATTTCTAAATCTACTCAAGTATTCACCATTCTAGAGCACTATAGTACAATCTATAAAAATAAAATTCAATTTGGTTCAATAAAAGGAGAATTGTGCATGCTTAGACTCTTTATAGTTATTTTTGATGAGTCATTTTGAGGGGATTGAGATCTAGATGGTAGTTGCTTGTGATGTAACAATAATCCTTTAAGTTATTTTAAAATGCCATCAATCCCAAAACTTTTATAAAAGGTAGTGTAGAAGTCTACATATTAGATGAAGTTGTGGAACATAACCTCACTAAAATTACTAGGATGAATTTGGAGCAAATTAAAGATTTTCAACTCAAATATTTCTCAAATACATAAAATCATCCTCTAATAGGGTAGATATCAAACACAAAATTCTAAACAACTCCTTGAAAAAGAAACATTATTTCCAAGTTGGACATGGGCTAGATTTAAAACCTATCTATTTAACATTGTTTTTCAATTATCAAACTAAATATCACCCTCCTCTATATATTCAATTATTTAATCTAATATTCAACTCAATTCAATGTAGACTAGTTTATATATGCATTTTGTTTTATTTTTTCTCAGTAAAAGTGGTTGTGAAGGGCCACACCCTTTTCTATTAATTTCATAAAATATTTACATGCATATTTTTATTCATTACATTTTTAGACCCCTACTACAAAATGAAAGCCTTTCACAAAATGACTTTAGATATCCAACATATATGCGATTTGTCCTAACCCTAGTAAGACCTTACATACAAAACCTATATATTACCCACATACCACACCTAAACCCAACCCCTAACAGACCTACACATCCTCATTTGTCCTAACAACCCTTACATTTTCTTCACTGTTTACACCTCCAACATCATTCTACTATGCAAAAGGGTTCACTATCACAAATACCCATTCCAAGTTCTCGTTCTCCACCTCTCCAACCGAGTTCTTCAGGAAATTTATCCCCATTCATGTTTGGTGGTGCCTCTACTCTACATTCATGCCACAACCCCAAATTACAAAAGGAACCCAAGCGGGGTGGAACTAGTTTGTAAGCCTTAGATAGACACTCCTATGAGGATAAAATCCCTCCCTAGGCCGAACATTACGTAGTAGCACCTTTAAACCCCCCACCACCTTTGCCAAACAAGATCTTCCATGATCCTTTCCACTGTTCTCGTCTCCTACCCCACATCGAGAAGCATTGCCATCATCATGGACGAGATGCCCATATTAACCTGATAGTGATAAGCTCTACCCATGAAAACATCACCCAACACTAGATGGATGACATGCAAGATAATGTTGCTGGTGGTTTTGAAAACAAATTTCATCCACCACTTAGAGATATCGCCTAAGAAGGCCATCTTCCTCATTCTAGCTTTCAGGCATATGGGTGTGTTCATCACTTACCTTCACAAGTATACCAATGATTTTGAGAATGAGATCCAAATGATGCCTTTAAATTTGAAAGGTACTAATCATTTCCAAGGAAATCTCCGTACTTTCCATATTTCTCCCTACCCAAAAATAATGAATTCATGTTGGATATATGGTTGGCATGGTTGGAGATCACCCATAGATATCCCTTCGTAGTTCGCGAGACTCTTCCATTGTAAGAAACAATACATCTCTTGCATCATGTCAATGGCCAGGTTGGCCGCTTCGTTGACCAAGGTATTTCCCTCGGTAAATGTGGGATATTTTCAAATTATCAAAATTACTTAGATGTGATGATATTAGTTCAAGCCATTTGCATAGAGACCAGTTTGGAGTATGGGTGTTGTGTATTATATTCACCATATTTAGTGAATCTCCTTCTAGATAGATGATACCGTAATTTAACCTTTGTCCCAATTCCAAGCCAAGCAAATCCGCTTGGTATTCTACTTTATTATTCATTGCTTTCTCCAATTTCATTGCTGCTATGAACTTGACATTCCTATTGTTGTCTCTAATCAAACAACCAGCTCTTGCCTACCAAGATTGCCACAAGAAGTGCCATCAAAGTTTTTCTTCACCCAACCTTCTTCTAGTGGAGTCTAAAAGACCTCCTTCCTTAATGAGATAGCTTGATCAATCTTTTGCACCCCATAGATGGGGATATATGCATTTTATTAGATTAACCTTAAAAGACTTAATTTTCCTTTCTTATATGTCATGACTGCAATGGAAACAAGAGGTAGAGTGTAATGGCATGAGTGTGTTAACAAAAAGTATTAAAAATTTATCATACTCACTCTACAAAATATTTATGTGCATGTGCATGATTATTTTTATTTACTTATAATGAATAAAATAACTCTAGTAAATAAAATAGCAAATAGCTATGCATTTTAGTAAATAAAATAATAGATATGTAAAGAATAATAATATGTAATGGATAATATATTTCAAATTTAATATTTTTAAATTTTTTTTAATAAAATACATATTAAATAAAAAATAAGTATAATTTAGATTTAAGTAGGAATAAAATAGTATTTAAAATTTTAGATATTTTAAATATGTTTTAGATTAAGTATAATTTATGCATTTCATAATTAAAACAATTAGTTACATATAAATATACACTAGCAATTTCACTTTAGTGTGCAATGGGTACGCCGAAGAGGTTTGGAAGGTCAATTTAGATAAATTTTGGTGTATTTTTTGTTGTTTAAATTTGTGTAATAAATGAGGTCAATTAGTAGGTCATTTAGCAAATGATGTTGTTTGTGCAACAAATATCTCAATGAATAAGTGATAGATTCAAATCAACTATGCATGGAGAGGAAGAGATACAAAGAGAAAGACAGAGATAAATAATCATAAATACACATTGTAAGCATAAATAAACATTGAAGACCACTAATTATTCTACTAAAGATACTAAAAAAAATTGTATTATCTGGGATCAATATGTTTAAAAAAAATGGTTATGAAAAGCCAACTAAATTTTTTAAAATGAAACTATGATAAATATTTGAACGTAGGATTGTTTTTAAATCCATATTGATTAAGCTATATATCATCAACTATAATATTTAGGAAATTAAGATATACATAATATATAATATAAATATAAATATTTAATATAATTTAAATAAGATTGAGTACATGAATTAATAAGTTTAATACAATTTAAATATTTAATAAGTATTATACTATAAAAATTATATTAAAATATAAAATATATACTATTGCATTAGATTATATAATATAATTTATAATACAAATATAAATATAATAAATAATATATAAATATTATATTATTTCTATCTAATACATTGCACTCTAGGTATTGTTTACATACTTTTATGTTTTGTTTGCCAACAATATTTTGGTGTTTATAACCCTTTGTATTTAAATTTTTTGGCTTATCTTTGTCCATTAAACTTCATTTCAACAAAGCATAACACCAAGGAGGAAAAAAAGTGAATATACTCATGTTCAGAAGGGATGGAGAGGTTGTGCTCCTTCCATGAAAATCCATGCACCATACACCATAGTAGATGGTAGCAGGAAGAGGGAAAATACTAGGTTTCCTTTATGTATACCTTCAATTTACACCCTAACGAGGGTTGGGGTAAAAATACTAGGCTATCATTGAAATACTAAACCAAGTTGCAAGGATCTTTTTAGTTACAAGTCAAATAACATCTTTAAAAAAAAAAAATTATATTCTATGTACTATGTCTATTTTAATATCTACAGTAATATACAATATATTGGACATGATATAACAAAAATAGTTCTTTTGTGTATGTTAAGTGAATATTACATTGTTTTTTTTTTTTTGGTTTTCATTGACCTTTTCCTATGTTGATGGGTCATCAGCATGCATGAGTAAATTCTTGGTTTCCTCATTTTCTACTTTGAATTGTAAGTTTAGTAAGTACTCGATAATTTTGTTAACTATGGCGATCAGAATTGTAACAAAGAGGCATACAAAATGAGGCATATGTTTCCTAAATTTCAATGTGGAATTGGTTTTCTACTTCATAAATTTGAGATGGGAATATGACAATAAAAAAGATAGCAAACAAGAGAGTGTGCTAGTAAAGAAGTTAGAGCTCAACTAAGGAGGAATCCTCTCAATTATTTTTCTAGTAGACCCTAGGTGTCTTGATTAGGCCACAATGAAAGCACCTTTCTAGCTAGTCGCACATGCATTAGATAAAAATCTTTTGACACCTATTTTGGAGCTTGAGCATTTGATATTTTGTGTCAAATTTTGACATTTTCCTTAAGCGTTCTTGTTTGATTGAAATAAATTTCAACTTTATTTTTTAAGTCTAAACCTTGGATATGCTTATATTTTTTTGGTTTGTTTTTTATCTATTCTTATAGTTTAAATTTGAGAATTACAGCTTTTAAGTTTTGAGAATAAAAAACATCTCTATTTTAGTTTCATAGTTTGAAATTTGAAATTCAAAATTTAAACCATGAGAGTTTTTGTTTGCTAAATTGTTACATATTACAAGACGCGGAGGCATAGGTAAGGCATATGAACTTTCTAACAAAACGCATTTAAAAAATGAGGTTTGATGATCATACAAAACGTGGAAACAAAGAGCAGGCACTGAAAATGTAAATGCAATTGGCAAGTGTCACAATTTAGCTCTAAAATAGTATAGGATATCTTTAATCGTGCCTTGAGTACAACATTTTTGCAAATAGTCCACATTAAATTATGTTTATCAACTCACATGTCTTGTCTATAGTCCCACAGTTGCATGGAAACAACAAAATTGTCCACATGCCTTGACTAAGTTCCAATTTTTGCATGCATATGGACTATGGAGGAGACACAGAAGAGGGGAGAGGATTCAGGAGGCACTTTTTGTGCAATGAGTTTATTTTGTTACATTGTGCATGGAAACAACAAGTTGATGATCCGTATCAGTAAAGAATGTTGATGTGGGTAGATGTTCAACTCCTGTTTATTAGACAGTTGCTTCAAACTGTTTGCATATTGAAAATCTTGGAGGCTCGGACAAACTCTGCAGAATTCATTAAAGCTCATATGCTCTGGAAAATTTGTCATGCTTTTCAAGATTTTTTGTTTAATTTTTAGCATAAGAGAATGTGCTTCATCAATTCAAAGATTTTTAGAGCATCCCTGCAAAATCCATGTTGTGCATATCCAACAATCATTGCATTCCATGAGATGACATCTCTTTGAGGTATTTTGTCAAATAGTTCACGTGCCTTTTCTATGCTTTCACATTTTGCATACATGTCCACCAGGGTAGTTGCAAATACATCTGATAAAATTCATCTATTCTGGATGTCTTTCAATTCTCCTATTTTGGCACAAGTGAGGAGAATGTTGGAAAAAGTTATCCAGTCTGGCTTCACACCTGCCAATTGTGTTTGCTTGATAGTTTCTAAAGCTTTAAAAAAAAATCCATTTTGTGCACATCCTACAATCTAAGAAATTTTTTCAAACAACGTGCCTTTATGCTTCCACATTTTGCTTCCATGATGCTTGATAGATGTCCATACCTTGTTCCAAAGCTCCCATTTTGGCATAGGCAGGAGGATACTGGCGAAGGTTGTGGAATTTGGCTTTACACCTGCCAATTGCATTTGCTTGAAAGTTTCTAAAGACTTTTCAACAAATCCATTTTGTACATATCATTGCAGTCCATGCATGACATCTTTTTCAAGTATTTGTCAAACAATTCATGTTCCTTGTTAACACTTCCACTTTTTGCATGCATGTCTACTAGGGCAGTTGCGACTATAATATCTGGAAAAGTTCCTCTATGCTTTATGCTTCAATGGATGTCCATATTATTCCAAAGCTCCCATTTTGGCATGGGAGGGAGGATGCTATCAAAGGTTGCGGAATTTGGCTTTAAACATGACAATTGATTTTCTTGGAAATTTCTAAAGCCTTTTCAACAATCCATTTTGTGCATATCCTGCAAGCGTGGCAGTCCACAAGACCACATCTCTTTGAGGTATCAATTCAAAGCACTTCACATGTCATATCTATGCTTCCACATTTGCATTCATGTCTACTAGGGCAGTTGCAACTACAACATCTAACAAATTCCCTCTATCCTTTATGCTTTGATGGACATGTCCATGCCCTGTTCCAAAGCCCCTATTTTTGCAAAGGCAGGGAGAATGGTAGCAATCTGTTGCAAAAAGATATTTGCAAAGGCAGGTGGCAACTTCATTATGTGGGAGAATGTGAATCCACATAAAGTGCACAAAAGGCTTTATATCGCCACACTGGATAGAGTTATTTCTACATCTTTCATTGAATTATTCTTAATTTTGTTGCACCATGGAGATATTTCCACATCTTTTGTTAAATTATTCTGACTTTTGTTGGCTGTTGTTGGGTGTAGGTATGTGTTCCAAGTGGCACTCAAATTGGCAGGTGAGTTTGGAGGATAGCTAGGTGATGGATGGAGGAGAGGGGAGGAAACGTAAGATTAGAGCTGTTTAATTATGCTTAAGTCTCTTATCACAGGTTGAAGACATTGTTCATTTTCCTAAATACAAAGATTCTGAGGATGATGAAATTGACCATTTGGGTAGAGGCTTTATAAAACACTGGGCAGTTCAGGTCAAGGATGATTATTGCTACTGATTTTGTTGCAAGCTAGAAGAATTGGTCAAAAGAGCTACCAAGAAGTAGATCAGTGAGTTGTTGCTACAAGATTCGTGAAAGTGGCAGGTTGCAAGTTGAACATTTCTAGCATCAGGTTGTAGTTCAGATAGCACCAAATACAATCATTGCAGATCGCAGAAGATAGTGTACGAACACAATGCTTGAACGAAAAATTGTCATAATGTACATTGCTTTGGCATCTGTTTCTGTCAGATGCAACAGTGTTATCTTTTGATTTGATTTAACGGGCATGATCGAACAGGATGGTGATTTGATGTTAACGGCTCAGATGAAATTAATCGTCTTCCATACCTTCTGCGCAAAAAGGAGACGTTGATTTAAAGATTTAGTTGAAGAGACTTCAAAGAGGGGTAAAGACGAACTTCTTGTCATAGCCGCTGCAAGTTGCATTTCCATATGATGAAGGACAAAAGACAGGCAGGAAAAATAAACAATCTTTCAATCTTGGTGCTTTAAACAATCAACGGTTGCCAATGATCACACTGTCAACCAAGCCCTTAGCTGCTTTTAAGCCATTGATGGACAAATTAAACTCCGAAAGATCAAATAGGGACACGCCTTCAGCGTAAATATTTATTAGACTTAAAAATATATATATATATATATAGTATAAGAAAAATAGTAATTAAGGGGGTTCACCCCGCAACGTGACGGTAAAGTCACGGGCCCTGTTGATAGGGCATCATAGGTTTGGAACTCTCCATCGCATGAAGGAGGGCTCTCTACTGGCGGATGAAGGAGGTACGAAGGATGCTGGTCAAAGGTCTTATCAGTGGTGTTCAGACCACACGATCCCGCGGCAGGAGCAAGGTGCTGGTGTCATTGGTGTCCAAGCCACTTGGACCCCGTGGCAGGTGCAGAGGAGATGGCACCATGGTGGAGTTGGCGCAGGAAGGAGGAAATGAATTGAAGAGAAGAGGAGTGGTGGTTGTGGGTGCGTCAGGCAGAGGAGCTAAGTAGGAGGTGTGAGGTGATGCCAGCTAATGGAGGATGGATGGGAGAGTTGCGGTGAACCCATGGAGTGATAAGGTGGTAGAAGCGAGGAGTGATAAGGAAAGTAGAGAGATTGCAGAGGGATAAGGGCTCGTGGAGAGAGGAGAGAAGGAATGCGACTGCGAGAGAAGGGAGTGGAGAGATAAGTAGAGAAGAGGAGAGATAGTGGTGTCGGAGGAGGAGGAAGGAGGAAAGGAGAGGTGACGGAGGAAGGATGTAGATAGCGAAGGAGCAGGTGAGAAAGGAGGTTGCGGAGAAAGGCACAAGGAGGGAGGTGGCTGCGAAGGAAGGCCCGAGGAGGAAGTAGAGAGGCAAGACGAATGGACGAAAGAAGGAGATGAGATGGTGGCTTGGGGTTCGATCTAGGAACATTGCACACAGTCGGCTCACCCATCGACGACTGTAGTTGATGGTTGCTATGGAACCCTAACACATAGTGTCTCGGTGAGCACAATGGAGAGACAATGGGGATGAGGTCCCCCAAAAAATGTGGCCTCACTGGTTCATAGCTCCAGTCAAAGGTACTTACGTATCAAAAAAAAAAAATAGTAATTAAAATAACTCTTAAATAATGTCTAAATATATTGTCTTTAAAATATTTTTCCACTTGATATTAAAGTAAACAATATATATAGAGTAATCTAATTTTTAACTTTAAAAAAGGAGAGAATGCGCAGGCAGGAAGGAGAGAATGCGCAGGTAAATGGCAACAATGGTGAATCTGAACTACAAGAAAAGGAAACAAATCCCACTACCGAGTATGGTAAGGGAGAAAAACAACAGGCGGAAGAGCTTTCGGTAGTGGAATTATTAGATATTGTAGACATCGATGCAAAGCATTTGGAAGAAAGGGCAGTTATTGGCCATATTTTGGGAAAGAGATTCACCAGAAAGGAGATTGGCGATTGGGCTTGCAAGAATTGGAAATCGGATCCCATTTTAAATTTTATGCCCAAAGGTTTTTTTGTTGTAGTATTTGCAACCAACATACTCGGGGAAGAAGTATTGTTAAAGGATGAATGGAAGAATGGAGACAGTTACTTGTATTTGCAGAAATGGGAGCACAATTTTGATCCGTTAAAATACAACCCAAAACATGAACTGATTTGGGTAAGGTCATACAATCTCCCATTTGAAAATTGGTCGAACAACTGCTTAACCAGAATTGGTGACTCACTTGGCCACACATTGGAAGTCGATCTAAGGGACAGCGCATCACTAATATATGCAGAATTAATCTGGCAACAATAAAGGAAATTCCTAACCAAATAAAATTGGTTGTAGGCGGTGAATCATGGTTTCAATCAATCGATTCTTCTGTTTAAAATGTAGGCGAAGAAACCACTTTGAGGCTAACTGTAGGAGATTTCCCACTAAAAAGAAAGAAATTTGGGTGTAGAAACCCAGGAAGGCGAATGATG
The DNA here is from genome assembly GCA_007258455.2 of Sequoia sempervirens. Lineage (NCBI taxonomy): Eukaryota > Viridiplantae > Streptophyta > Pinopsida > Cupressales > Cupressaceae > Sequoia > Sequoia sempervirens. The sequence continues at coordinate 62,893 of VDFB02140811.1, read as the reverse complement.
GAATAGCGGACTCACAACCTGAGGGCCCAAAAGGCTGGCTGGCCTTGCCATGGAAGACATAATCACATTATACTAAAACAAAAGAAATCGGTATAGAATCAGTTGAAGAAGATTTGGATATGCCTCCTTTGGAAGATATAACCCAACAGGAAGCAGAAATGCTTTCAATGGTAGAAGCGACACAATTGGAAGCCAACAAGGAAGAAGGAATCGAAGAAGGATTGGAAGAAGGCCAAATTGCAGACTAGGAAAGAGAAGACACTTTGGAAATAACTGAACAGAGGTACATATCACAAAGTGCTTCCAAAATGGCTTTGGCTCGGGGCTCAAAAGTGGGGAGAAAAACAAACAAACAAAAACGTGAAGAGGAGGCTTTGAACAGTGAACAAAAATCAATCAAATCATATATGACAAGGTCCAAGGGGGGCAACTCCTCCCTTGGGAGGAGATGAGGATCCTTACTTGGAATGTTAGGGGCATCAATGCCCCTAACAAGAGAAGGCTGGTAAGACGCCAGCTTGAATGTCACACAGTGGATTTGGTGTTACTCCAAGAAACAAAACTCACAGGAATTGAAACATCTCTCTTCTGTAAATCCTGCAAAGGCTGGGAAGGCTTGTTCGTGGATGCAATCGGAGCGTCAGGGGGCTTGGGAATTCTGTGGAAACCTACAAATTCTAAAGTGACTCGCCTTGCTTCAAATTCAAACTGGTTGAAGGTAAAGGTTCAGTCACTCTCCTCCTCAAATGAATATTGTCTTTTTAATGTTTATGGCCCAACAAAAACGGATGAGAAAGAATCTATCTGGGACAATCTATCTAAGGATCTGAAAAGTGAATCTGGTAAATTTATATTAGGGGGGGATTTCAATGCTATAGCAAATATTTGTGAGAAGACAGGAGGAATAAGAATAATCTCTCAGGCTCAGAGAGACTTTACAAACTTTATCGAGGGCAATAATTTAATGGATGTTAGCACAACCAATGGAACATATACATCGAACAACAGAAGGAAAGGTTTTACTTAAATAGCGAAACGCCTTGATAGATTCCTTTTATCAAAGAATTGGATAAATGAACCATTATTACCAAAAGCCTCCATCTGGTCGATAATGATATTAGACCATTTCCCTGTAGAATTAACCATCAAGGAAGATCCAGCCTCAGTAAAAGGCCAATTTCGCTTTGAAAGAATGTGGCTCCGGTACGAAGGACTGATAGATATGATGAAGGTTTGGTGGGAAGAGCCAATAGAGGTGGCAGGCACTAAGATGTTTCTCTTCTACAAAAAACTGTAGCGAATGAAAAGCCTTTTGAAGGAATGGAATAATGTCTCTTTTAAAAATATTTTTGAAGAGAAAGAACGGCTAGAAAAAGATCTTGAAGACTTGGGAGATATAATAATTAAATCGGGTATGACAGTAGTAGAGTTCGAAAAGGAGAAGGAATTGATGTCAGAATACAATGAAATTCTTGCAAGAGAAGAGAGCTACTAGAGGATGAAGTCAAGGGACGTTTGGTTGGAGGAAGGAGACCTCAACACCAATTTTTTTCATAATTCTACCAAGGTGAAGAGGAGTTGGAATAGAATAAATGAGATTATGCAGGAAGGAGTTACGTATTCAGACAAATCAACAATTGCAAAATTGGGGGTGAAGCATTTTGAATCTATTCTTGGCGGTGCCAATGATGCTGACACACTAAATTGTAGCCTATTGGAGGATGTTGTATCTCTAGTAACATTAGAAGACAATGAAAAACTCTATTCCCAAATTGTGAAGGATGAAGTAAAAACAACCACCTTCCAATTAGCCCCTGATAAGGCGCCAGGGCCGGACGGTTTCACTGCTCTATTTTTTTCAAACTTGCTGGTCTTTCATTGGGGATGATTTAACCAAGGTTGTGGAAGAATCAAGGCGGAAAGGGTGTATTTTGAAAGATTTAAACAACACAAATATAGTTCTTATTCCTAAGAAGGAGTCTTGCAGAAGATTCAAAGACTTTAGACCAATTTCTTTATGCAATATTGTTTATAAAATAATAACAAAAGTTATGGCCAATCGTTTAAAAGAAATACTGCCAAGGATCATAACAAAGCAACAAAGTGGCTTCGTTCCTTGGAGACATATCACAAAAGGTATAATAGTGGCACATGAGATTGCACATTCCTCAAGTGAAGAAAGGTAATCAATCAGGAATGATAATAAAGATTGATTTGAGCAAGGCATATGATCATGTGAGATGGAACTTCCTAATGAGAACATTAAAGAAGCTTGGCTTTAGGGATAAATGGCTAAATTGGGTTTTTGGCTGCATATCCACGCCCAGATACTCAATAATCATCAATGGTGCACCTCATGGTTTTTTCCAAGCAGCAAGGGGACTAAGGCAAGGTGATCCGATATCACCTTTTTTGTTCGTGATCATGGCGGATGCCTTCAACCGACACATAAACAATCTGCATCAGAAAGGTCTGTGGAGAGGTATTTCAGTTACTCCTTCCTTATGCCCTTTTACTCACCAACTTTTTGCTGATGATACAAATCTATATGGAAGATCTCATATGTTTGAATTAGAAACAATAAAAATGGCTTTAGATAAACTCCACAATGAAGAAGGCCAATCAGTAAACTTTGAAAAATCAAACATCTTCTTCTTCAATACCCCAAAGCGTTTCCAACAAAAGGCTGTCAAGTTTCTTGGCTTTCAGTTAGCAAATTTGCCTACAAAATATCTTGGGGTACCCCTCTTTCAAGGTACGGTGAAGAATGAAATCTGGGAGGAAATGGTGGAAAAGTGCAAATTGAGGGCTACAAGTTGGAGAGGCAAATGGCTAACTCTGGCGGGTAGATTAACAATGTTAAAATTTGTGTTGGCAGCAATTCCTATTTTTTTGCTCTCTTGCATTGAAGTTCCAAAAAAAACAAGCAAGCGAATGGTAGGTATCCAGAGAAAATTTGTTTGGGATGGCTCAAATGAAAAGCGACGCATTCCTCTTATTGCTTGGGAAACTCTAAAAAAGCAAAAAACAAGGGATGGTGCTGGAGTGAAAGACATCAACCTTCAAAATAGGGCTTTGGGTGCAAAAATGGTTTGGGAGCTCTATTCCAACGAGGAGGCACTTTGGTGTAAGCTGCTGAGAGCAAAATATTTGGATTCTTCTCAGAAAGAAAGGATCCTCACAATTGCCAATCTAGGCAAAGGTTCCGCCATCTGGAATTTTATTTTGAAATGCAGGCCAGTGATAATAGACCACTTAACCTGGCAACTGAAAGAGGGTAAATCTGCCTCCTTCTGGCATGATTCTTGGAAAGGCTATGCCCCCTTAGATCTACTACCAGACACTGGTGAAGCGATTGAATTATCTTGCTTGTGCTATAGTGAGAAAGTCTATGATTTCATTGTAAATCAGGGGAGCCAAGGCAAAGCAAGGTGGCAAAGTTTTGAATTTCTGGAAGCCCAATCAAGACAAGTTTTAATCAAAGAACTGTAAAAACAGACATTGGATCATCACGGAAGGCAAGGATACAATTGTATGGTGTGCTGGAAGATCGGGTAAGTACTCAGCTAGACTCGGCTATGCTGTTCAGGAGTAGGTAACAACTACAAGAATTTGGCCAAACAGTTTATGTTGGGGTAGGGCGGTCTTGCCAAAGGAAGGAGCATTCGCCTAGACTGCCATCCATGAACGAATTTTGACAGGTGATTGTTTCAACCGAATTGGGGTGTTGGGTCCGCATAGATGTGTTTTATGCCTCAAAAGTAAGGAAAATATCGATCATCTTCTAGTGTAGTGTGAAGTAGCTCAAGCCTGTTGGAATTTTGTGCTTTCCAAACTTGGTTGGCAAGGCCCCCTTCATGGAAAGGTAAGAGAAGTCTTTGAATCCTGGCCTCTTTTATACAAAGGCTCTGCATTGGCGAGGCTTTGGACAAAGGCGCCTGCAATGGTGATTTGACAAGTTTGGAGAGAAAGGAATGCTTGGATTTTCAAAGAAAAATCCTCTCCAATCCACTGTATTCTGACTAAGATCGAATTGGGAATCTGCGAGCACTTGAATATTCAAACAAGGAACCGTCCCTTTAAATTCCTCATAGCGTGGGATCATAAAATGGTGAATAATTGGCCCAAACTCATTCCTCCAAAAGTTTCCTTATTGAAAAAAAGGTGGATCAGAGTAAGGTTAAATGGAAACTTCCCCCTAAAGGCAGACTAAAACTAAATTTTGACAGTGCCTCACGTGGGAATCCGGGGGCATCTGGGGCGGGGGCTGTGTTGCGAAATGATATGGGGAAGTTGATTTGGGTAGTATCAAAAAAATGCCTAAAGGAACAAATAACGACGCAGAATGGAGTGCCCTTTACGAAGGTGTTTGTGCCTATGTAAATGCAGGGTTGGCTAATGTGGATATCGAAGGGGACTCGCAAGTAGTGATTAATGCGGTTTCAATGAGAAAAGCTCAAAGCTAGAAAATGAATCAATGGTTGGAGAAAATCTTGATAAAGCTTGCTCAAATCAAGGATTATAAGCTAATACATATTCTTAGGGAGGCCAACAGGGTGGCCGATTTCCTCTCTAATCAAAGCATTGATCAATTGGAAACTATATACTTCATGAGGATTATTGAACTAAGGGATCAATTATCCACAATTGGATATCAGATTGATAGCAAAGAGTTAACTCTAATTGCACTAGGAGGCCTACCAAACTCATGGGAGTCATTTGTTCAAGGAATAAGTGCAGGATCTAAACTCCCTAAGTTTGACAGGCTAAGAACTGACTGCCTTCAAGAAGAAACAAGACTTTCCACAAAAGAGAATAAACAGAAACACATAGATGAAGACATTCATGTTCTCCACACAAAATCTAATAAGAGGAGTAAGAAAAACTCCTATAAGAGAGGATCTTTTAAAAGAAAAAGAAGTTCCAATGGAAAGGAATCTTATAAGAAGAAAGATATCTCTCAAGTACAATGCTTTAGATGTGATCAGTATGGCCACTATGCAATGAAATGCCCTGATAGAACTAAACAACAAGCATCCTTTGCCAAAGTAGGAAAGTCAAACCTAGATCATGAATCTAAGAACTTTGTGTTCTATACAGCCCTTTCTAGTCAAGTATCTGACAACACTCAAAATTGGGTAATTGATAGTGGTTCCTCCAGACACATCACAGGGTTCAGAGAACACTTGGACTCTATGACTAAAAAGTCTGATGAAGAAGTAACCATCGAGGATGATTCTACATACCCTGTAAAAGGGGTTGGAACGTGTTCCATCAAGTTGAAATTTGGGGTTTCTCTGCAACTCACTGAAGTTTTATTTGTACCTGGAATAAAGACAAATCTTATATCCATCTCTTCCCTTGAAGACAATGGTTATAGAGTTACATTTATGGATGGGAAAGTTCTAGTATGGCCTAAGAACTCATCTATCAAGAAAGCTCTAACCATAGGCATAAGACAAGGGTACCTTTACAAACTATACACTGAGGTTAAACAAGCCCTTACCCTTGACTTTGTTGATACAAATGAAATTTGGCATAGAAGATTAAGACACCTTCATTTTTGTGCCCTACCTTCTATGGAAAAACTTGTTACAGGCTTACCCAAGCTAAAACCATCTCATGTGGGAACTTGTAAAGGTTGTGCCCTAGGAAAGAATACAAAGGGATCCTTTTAGAATAGCCTGAGTAAAACCCTTAATGTGTTAGAACTAGTTCACTCTAATTTATGTGGACCCATGTTTGTACCTTCTAAAGCAGGATTTCTATACTATGTCATATTTGTAGATGACTTCTCTAGGAAAACCTGGATCTATTTCCTTAAGTGTAACGAGTCAATAGAAATCCTTAAAAGGTTCAAAGAGTTCAAAGCCCTTACTGAAAACTTCTCTAGAAAGAAAATAAAAACCTTAAGGACAAACAATGGGAAAGAATACACCTCTGAGATTTTTAAGGAATTTTGCATGAGTGATGGAATTAAGAGGGAGTTCACAGTTGCCTACAACCCTCAACAAAATGGGGTTGCTAAAAGAAAAAATAGAACCATTGTAGAAGCTGCTAAGGCAATGTTGCTTGACCAAAACATTGAAACTTCTTTCTGGGCAGAAGCCTCTAGGACTGCTATCTATATCCAAAATAGATGTCCTCATTCTCATCTTGATAACAAAACTCCTGAAGAAGCCTTTACCAGCATAAAACCTGACATTAGTCATTTTAGGATTTTTGGTTGTCCTGTCTATATACATGTACCCAAAGAGAAGAGATTCAAACAAGAACCTTCTGGAAAGAAGGGAGTATTTGTGGGTTATAGTGAAACCTCCAAATCCTATAGGATATTCATACCTGGGCATAACAAATTGAATTGAGCAGAGATGTCATCTTTGAAGAAGACATTGCATTCAAGAGGGCAAGAAGTTCTAGTGAGACATAAACCTATTCCCCTAGAGTACCTGAAATGGAACCTGCTTCTGAGATTCAGAGGGAGCATCCTGATGAAATGCCACATGAACTTCCTTCTACTTCAAATGAGAATACAAATGACAATGGAAAAAAAAGACCACTTTGGGCCAGGAAAATGATCAAAGAAGCAGAGGATCATGCAGCACCCAAAGGAACGTTCAGGGAGAGTAAAAGACCCAAACGTTTCTCTAGCTATGTTGCTCTAATGAACAACATCATAAACTCAGAACCTGTCAATGTTACAGAAGCTTTTTGACATCAAGCATGGAAGGATGCAATGATAGAGGAATATCAATCTATTCTAAAGAATGATGTATGGGATATAGTGCCTAGGCCAAAAGAGAAATATGTTGTCTCTTCCAAATGGCTCTTCAAAATCAAGCATGCTACTGATGGTAGTATACAAAAACATAAAGCACGTTTTGTGGCAAGAGGTTTTTCTCAAAAGGAAGGCATTGATTACGAAGAAACATTTGCACCTGTTGCCTGTTACACATCAGTGAGAGCAATGTTAGCCATTGCAGCAGCTAAAGGCTGGAAGATCCATCAAATGGATGTGAAAACTGCCTTCCTAAATGGAACCATTGAAGAGGAAGTCTATTTGGAATAGCCTGAAGGTTTTGTGATACATAAATCTGACTCACATGTATATAGACTGAAGAAAGCTCTCTATGGACTTAAACAGGCTCCTAGGGTCTGGTATGAAAGAATTAACAGCTATCTCTTGGGATTAAGATTTTCCAAGAATGAGGCTGACTCCAATCTCTACTTCAAGGTAATCGAAGGTGATATGCTAATAATTATTTTATATGTTGATGACCTGCTGATAACAGAAGATCACCTCATTGCTCAAGGGAAGCAGGATCTAATTTCTGAATTTGACATGAAAGACTTGGGCATTCTACACTACTTCCTAGGTCTAGAAGTATGGCAGAAATCAGAGGGCATTATACTAAACCAAGTGAAGTATACTATTGATATTCTGAAAATATTTGGAATGTTGGACTGTAGACCGATGTCTACACCTATGGAAACCAACCTTCACAAATTGAAAGAAGCAGCAGCAGAATCCAAGTGTGCAGATCCAACCCTTTACAGACAGATGATTGGATCCTTGATGTATTTGGTTAACACCAGACCTGATATTTGCTATGTAGTGAATTTTCTCAACCAGTTCATGTGTGAGCCAAAGTAAATTCACTTAATGGCTGTGAAACATATTTTGAGATATCTTCAAGGCACTATTAGATATGGTCTTCTTTACAAGAATGATCAACTAGATCTACATGGGTACTCTGATTCAGATTGGGCTGGAAGTGTAACCGATCGAAAAAGCACATCAAGATGTTGCTTCAGTCTAGGATCGGCTATGATCTCTTGGATTTGTAGAAAACAATCTTCAGTTGCACAGAGCTCAACAGAAGTCGAATACATTGCAGCCTCAATGGGAGCAAGAGAAGCAGTTTGGCTTCGTAAATTGCTTGTGGGACTCTTTGGTGGGCCCTTGAATCCTACAATTATTCATTGTGATAATCAGAGTTGTATCAAACTCTATGTAAATCCTATCTTTCATGATAGATCTAAGCATATTGAGATCCCCTATCATTATGTAAGAGATATGGTGGAAAGGAAAGTGATTCAATTGGAGTATATTAGTACAAATGATCAAACTGCAGACATTCTCACCAAGCCTCTCTCTCGAATCAAGGTAGAGCACTTCAGGAAGAAACTTGGTATGGTTGAAATGTAATTTGTTATTTATGTTTGAAATACAAATTGTTTATAAATTGTACTAATATATAAAGGTGTTTAATGTGTAATCTCTTTTGTCATGTGTGTGACTCCATGACTTTATGGGCCTACTCCCCCTGTGTACATTATTGAAAGGTGACGATCTTTCTAATAATGAGCACTTGTATTTGACATTGTAAAGTGACGACTCTACAATGATAAACTATCATGATAGATATCATGTGACTTGATATCTGTGGACATGTCATGATAGTATCTCTTGGACACTTTGATTGATATCATGGGACTTGATATCATTTGTAGATCATTGTGATACTTAAGAGATAATCACATGGTGGATATTTATATCCGTGGATATGCCATGAATTATGGTAGACATCATGTGACTTGATGTTAGTGCACATACCATAATAAAGATATGTTATGAAGAATGTCATGTGACTTGACAATATTGAGAAATCATACCATGTCTTAGATATCACGTGTTAAGGTGATATCTCTACTTATTTGATTTGAAATATCTTCCCTAGCTAAGAGGGAGTGTTAATGAATTATAGCTTCAGTCAGATATGAATGACGATTGTTGTAAGCATCATCGTCATTCATACTTGATCAAAGTTTATCATTTATATTGAAATATTTCTAGAAAAACATTTAATCGAATTTATGAGCATACATATAAATTTTGAATTATATATATGATGTTATATTCTGCATTTCATTAATCGGAATTTACTTACTCATCCGCCACCTTGTAGAAGGGTATATATGAGTTATACTAAACAATGATAAACGACTTTATCATAAGCCGCACCCTAAGGGACACATCCCATGAGTGGACGTGTCTCCACTTGTGGAGACACATCCTCTCATGAGACGTGCCTCTTAGGGGCGGGTCTCCTCTCTTATTTATGGTGGATCCTTCTTTGATATGCAAACATAGAAATTGAATAATGTTCTGCAATCAGCACATTCAAAAATAAGAAATTCAAATCTGGAAATTGAAAATTTGAACATAGAAGTTTGAGTAGTATTCTTACACTTAGAATTTTCATAAGTCCCTTAGTCTCCCAATTTGATTAAAGATTTATTTACATTTACAATTATTGAAGCAAGATAGAGAGAGAAAAAAGGTTGTAGACTCAAATTGAAAAGTTACAGGCAGACCTAGCAAATGAGAAAGCAAAGAGGAAAGCAACAGATAACAAGAGAAATGAATTACAAAAATTTCCTCTACATTAACAAGCAAAGAGGATAAGTAAAATGAGATTGAGACTGCAGTGAATGAACTGAAGCAAAGGCTAGATGAGAGCAACAAGAAATATGATGAGGAAAAATCCACTTCAAAAAATTAAGACTAAGAATTGCAAATGGAAATGCATAGTGGGAACAAAAATTGGAGAGAAAAAGAAATGAAAGATTAGAGGTAGAGCTGATGGAAGCAAAAAATGAAATTAAGTCTTGTCAAAATAAGTTATCTTCATTTTGTAGAGAAACAATGAGGCATATGAAACAAAAGATTTGGGATGAAATAATGCAAGGGATTGATCATTTGTGTGACATGTTTCAATTGATTGATGCTATCAGGCAACATCATAAGAAGCTCGACAAATATTTAATGGAGAACAAAATGAGTTGGCATTAGAGAAACCAGCAAATCAAATTCAACAAACGTTCTAAAAAGCCAGTGACAATGTTTTGAAATCAAAATGGATTACTAATCGGCTTGCTACATCAATGACGTTGCCATCTGTCTTTGAAAAGTGTTTGAGAATGTGTGAAATAGAGAAATATTTGCATTTGGTTGTAGACAAGATGAAGAAGGTGGATGAAAATTTAAGGAACTTCACAGAGCTTGGTTTACTAGAGACTTTTGACACAAATGAGCAATTTGTTGGATGGAATGATTTCAAAAAGAAGATGGAGGATGCAAGGAAGATTGATTTGGACCAATTTCCTCAGATCCCAGATGTGGTGACCTATTTGGATTCCATCAAACCATTGCTAACCCTAAATGCAAAATTGACTGAAGAATCCAAGACAAGTTCCAATTTGAATCATGAATTGTTAACAAATCTTCAAGTCAAACAACATCAGTTAGAACAAATGACAATTCCAACACTTGAAGAGTGGAAGTTTCTAGAAAAGGTGATGCAGTGATTTAACTTTTGATAATATGAGTTTTCAAGTTCCAACTCAACTCTATGCAAAGTTGTCTTTGAGCAAGATTTTTCATTGCCAATGTCTCTATGTATTCCTTCATGTGATACAGTGATAATCAATTTAAAAGCTCAAATTCAGACTTCAGTAAGGTGTTGACGTTCAATTATCTGTATTATTTATTATATCATTTGAAGAAAAAATTTGGTAGTGGTTTCAACTTCTAGATACACTTGTTATTATGTTCATTGTTGTATATGCTACTAATACTATTGTTAATATGTTATTAATCTAATAAGCATTGAGTTGAGTGATGAGTCGTTGAGCACATGCTCAAGTTTTACTTTTAACACAACTAAAGTATGAACTATAAGGTGATGTTAATTCCAGGCATCCATAATCTTAGTGAAATTGCATTACAATTCACACATCAATACTCAATCTCCATGACTACTTAGTATATCCACTAAACATTTATATGAATTCATGCCATGGATTATCTATTATTGGAATTGGAATGATGGATTTTTGGTTAGTTTCATTGCTACTAAGTTTTGGTGAAGAGAGCGATTTTGGTGCTTTTTCTAACCTTAGTCGAGCTAGCCCTCAGAATTTTATAACCTTGTCATGGAGCTCTAAATTTTCATAACTTCCCTATTCCCCAACATGGTTGATGGTTCACTTTTTTGAGTTGCAAGTCTTTCTTGGTCATCTTTCTAGTCGGTGGGTCGGAGGTTTGGAAAACTTTGAAACTTCATACTTTGGTTCTAAGGTTCCAAGTTTCAGTGGCCACACGACATTATGGACTTATCTTTCCTTTCAAAGGTGTCACCATCTGACATCACATTGAATGTTATGTACAGACTAAACTTGAATTGTCTTTTCAGGAATTTCCAAAAGCATGCTATGTACGAACTAATGTAAAATATCAAATATCAAATATCAAAATTTCATGGAATACAACATAAAATATCATCAACTACAGTTTGAATTTGGAATATGATTCATGCAGTGCAACATAAAATAAAATATCATGAAGTGCAATGATTCACAATTTCATTGAATACAATATAAAATATCATCAACTATAGTATGAAATAATGGAATCTAATCCTGGGATCCATGAAGTGCAATATAAATACCTAAATGCTACTAACTCTCTTGAATCTCTTCCATTTCCCAAATAGACTAGGGGTCCTCAATCTGATGTTCATCATTAGAAAAAGTAAAAGAGTCATCTTGAATTTGATTCCAAGTCTACTCTTCATTTTCTTCAGACTGTATCTCAAATTCAACATTCATTGTGTCATTTTTTTCAATGTTAGTTGTCTAAGTCCCATTGCCACTACCAGTGCCACCGGTACTAGCCTTTGGAATTGGAGTTTTGCACAACCTAGCCCCTCTTCTTTCACATGTGGACCTCTAGATTGTGAGTTCCCTTTCATAAGGAAAATTTCTAACATTATACGCAATTCCTTTCATCCTCAAGCAATTTTCCAAATTCTTGTCTAGTTTGTTTCTTAACTTTGATTTCAAAAACCCCAATGTACTGAAACTCTCTCATCCTCCACCAACCCCAATATCATTGTTTGACATAAATCAACAAGTTTGAAATATTTTGATATCAAACCATGATATATTTCACTCTGACCTAAGCTTGACCAAACCTTTTTTATTGATCCTGGTTCAAAGGCCTTGTCCTTGCCCATGGATTTATACTAGTCCCTCATAGTTGTTGCAAAACTCCCACATTGTTTTCTAAGATTAGCTTCATCTAAAATTCCTTCTATTTTCTACTCATTGTGTGTTACAGTTTTCAAAAAAAAATCGATCAAGATTTTTACCTGAGCATGAAAAGTTGTGGGATTATCTCGCAGTTTTCCCAAAATTGAGGATACACAATACTCATGGCTTCAAGTATTTCATGTCGAGGGAATCTTTCATGAATCTCTGAGGAAAGAGATTTTGCAATTTCCTTCAAATTATCACCAACAGATTTAACAATGCCTTGAAAATCTTCTCGGTTAACAACTACTTCTCAACTAGAGTGCCTGGCTATCTTACATTGGTACATTTGTATCTCATATCCATGTACACAGATGCATAATTGTCCACTTGCATTCACTGTAAATAATTATTAGGATCATTCAAATCAGTAATTTTCCACCATATGAAATAATTTGGGCCATCTTGTGTTAGATCTAGATATAGATGATCGAGGGCCAAGCATGTAAGTTTACGTAGATTGCAATATTCATTAATATACATAGTTTTATCTTGGGATTTCTTCACAAGCTCGTTCATCACATCCAGCATGGGGAGAAGACTAGTTAAAGTCAAGAATGTCTCTATATTGCTTAACCTATGTAAGAGGTCAAGAGCTTTGTCTGCTATATTGCAATGCTTGTACATCACTCCAATCAAAGATTGATATTTTAAAATAACCCATTGCGCTGGTCCATGCAGGGAGATCCATCTAGTATCGACATCCTTGAGAAGCTTGTTTCCTAGTGTTATTCCCTCAACAAAATTTTGAAATTTTGTGAAATGTTTAAGACTTGAGCAGAAGTATGTGTGGATCTCGCGAACTATATTTTTGACTTTTGATACTGTAGGAAACTTGCTAACAATTTTGAAAGCTAAATTCATTTTGTGGGTCATGCAGTGAATGCCAAGCATGTATGGTGCACAAGTAGTTTCTAACTTTGTGCAAACACCGGTCCTTTGACCTTGCATCACTGTAGCTCCATCAGCTCCTACACACACCAACTTTTTTGCAATTGTCAACTCATCCATACCTGCAATTTCATTCAAATATTTTTTGACTAGTTCAAATATATTTTGCATTGTTGAACTATTCTTCATTTTATGAACACAGAGAAGATGAGCTTGGCGAACATGTTGTTGTACAATATACAAATGCATACAGACCCAAGAAGTATTTTCTACCGTAGTAACTTCATCTAAAGATAATGCAATGAAATTTGACTCTTTTACTTTATCCTTTAAATCTTCCTTTTCCACTGCAACAAGACAGTTTTCCCAATCCCATCCAGTGTTTACTGACCAATGTGACAAGGGATAGTGAGGAACATTCAAATAAGATAATAAACTAGAATATTTTGGGTAGTCTGTCATAGGATGCCCTCTGGACAAAATATGAAAAATAACACTCATCTGAACAGTTTTTGACATATTTGATCATTCCATTGCTTTTCCAAATTGAGCCTCAAATGTACCCTTAAATGCAGCAATGTTCAACATTCTTTTTTGATGTTCTTCATAATCTGTGGCATACTTAACATGAAGACATTCTTCCTTTGATTTCCATCGTACGACTAATTCTTCCTTTCCGTCTATTATTTGTTTTTCATAAACTTTACCGATATGCTTTTCTATAGTGTCAATCTTTAGCTGCAACGTCTTGGCTCTTCCACATTTCCAACTACAGATCTTACATTTAGCCAATGTTTCCTTTTCAATATTGTTTGCATGGCCAATCTCCACTAGTACCATGAATGGGTATTTTGACAACCAACCAAGTTGAAAACTCCTTGTCATTTCCCACTCACGCACCCTTTTTGGTTTATTTTTCCTTTTCTTTCTACCAACATCATCATCCTCATCCAAGTCAATTATCTCATTCTGGCTAACCGGGCCTAGGGTATCACTTGGAACATCTTCTGCAATATTGCTATCCTAATTTGATACATTTTGATTTAAATCAATGGTAATCTCAACTTGACCTTCTGGTGGCGGTGAGGTATTGGGAATGCTACCAATATTTGGTGGAGCAATTGATGATGTAGCTCCATCTTGACCTGATGGATTAGAAGTTTTGGAAATTGCAAAGTAAGACTGTATGGTACGTCTAAGTTTTGGGCGTTTTGATGGCCTCCTAGTCTCTTCACCACACTGAGGAGCCTGAGGAGCGGCATGAATCTCTTCACCACCTTGAGGAGGGATAAGGAGCCTTACCACCCTGAGGAGCGGAAGGAGTCTGAGAAGCGACAGGAGTCTCTTCACCACCCTCAAGAGCGGCAGGAACCTTACCACCCTCAGGAGTGGAAGGAGTTTGAGAAGCGGCATGAGTCTCTTCACCACCCTCAGGAGCAGCAGGAGCCTTACCCTTGCTACTCGAGTCGCTTGACATATTGATCTCTAATTCACTCGACATATTCATCTCACTTCGAATAAAAACTAGAAAAAAATGTCTTCTTGTTTAAGGACAGAGAATAATAATATATATCCCATTACCTACTCAATATCATCTTTAATACTGAAGCAAGAATGGAAAAGAGATAAAGAAAACTTATTATTATAACTAATAACACTATGAAGAAATGATCACTTACCTTTAAGTCTACGTTTTCGGCTTTGGCTGACTTCTGAATAAATGACACTTTTGATTATATTTATTTATGTTCATGGAATGGATTAATAATAAATCACATATCAAATTCAATACCATGGAATACAATATAAAAAATTTTGGCTTTTCCTAAACTTAGTCACTAGTCCTTAGAGTTATATAACCTTGTCACGAAGTTCTAAATTTTTATAACTACGCGATTCCCTGACTTGGTTGATGGTTCACTTTGTTGAGTTGCAAGTCTTTCTTGGTCATCTTTCTACTCGGTGGGTCAGAGGTTTCAAAAACTTTGAAACTTCAAAGTTTGGTTCTAACTTCTAAGGTTCACTTTGTTGAAGCAAGAATGGAAAAGAGATAAAGAAAACTTATTATTATAACTAATAACACTATGAAGAAATGATCACTCACCTTTTAAGTCTACATTTTCGGCTTTCGTTGACTTTCGAATGGAGAAGTAGAACCTCATAACCAAACAAAATGTGTAAGAATAAATGACACTTTTATTGTATTTATATCAATCCATGATTCCATATTTGGCGAATTCCATGGAATTTTTAAATGGTATATTAAAAATTTGGCTAATCCCACGTGCTTATACAACAATACGTTGTAATTTTCAAGGCGAAATTTGTCCTCAAATGTAATTATTTTTTAATGTTATTAGCGAAATAGGTCCTCATGAGCAACTTTTTATAAATTTTAATTGGCGAAATAGGTCTTCACAAGCAACTATTTGTAAATTTTAATTGGCGAAATGGGTCCTAATACAATGTTGTTTTAATAGTATTGGCAAATATGTAGGTGTTTTATTAAATGCTTTCGAGATTCCAAGCAAAAATATTAGTCGGTCCAATTGAAATGCGTAGTTTGACAATGGCGAATTTATTGTTTAAATATGCCTCATAAAAAAAATCATTGGTGAATAGACATGCATTGGACCTATACTTCGTAAAATCCGGGGGATTTGGACACCCTGTTCGAAGCAAGAATTTGCCAATTTCAACTTGGCCGATTCCTAGAATTTGCCAATTGGCGAAGATTCACCACTAAAGTTTTCCCTACTAATGAGAGACCTCAAATCACTTAAGTAATTTGACATAGTGATTCTATCTTCCATTTTGAATCTAAATAGTTGAAGTTTTAGGGAAAACTTTGCATTAACTACTTTTTCTCCAAACATTTTATTTAGATTATCCCAAATTTCTACTAACAATTTTTCTAAATCATATGATGTAATTTAAAGTATGAAGGAGCAAGACCAATAATATCCTTTGATTTATCATCTCTATTATGCCAATCCAATTTGACTTATTAGCATTTATATGTGGTTTTTCCTTCCCATTTACTATTCCCCATAAAATTTTATTCATTATTTGTATTTGAATTTGAATTTTCCAAGTAAGAAAAACAAATCCAAAATATTTATCTAAAGGAATCTCCATCTCAAAAAAATACTCAAAATAGAAACAATGTGACCAAATTAACTTTATAATAGCAGGGTTTCAAATATGACAACACCAACCATTTGATAGAAAAAACCTTAACTGCACAAGGCATCCAACACTGAGAAAACTCATATTCTATCTCTATATCTACAATTGACATGCTTCATCTCCTCTCATTCAACAACTTTTTTAAGTTTGACAATGGTGCATTACTCCTTTATTGCTCATTATTGAGTTAGGCAATCCCTTCAACACAATGGCAACTAATCTCCTTACATTACACAAGTCATGGCCAATAAAATAAGGCTCACAACCATCTAAGATAACACATGACCTCTTTTATCCTTCTCCCACACATTCCTTCAAATACCTCTTCACCCTACAAATGCTTATACACACACATCTTTCAAATTTAAAGATATGTCTCAAAAAATCCTCATTCTCTAAGACACAAGAGTGATGTAGGCTCTCATACTAGATTGAAAGGTAAATACTTGTTTATATTATTATTCGATGAACTAAATATGCATTATATGAGGTATATAGTTGAGGAGTAATTGTAACTGCATAACCTATGCATAACCATTATGTAGTTGTTTACTTATTATACAATACATAATATTATAAGCTACACTAATATGGATTAGCTGATTGATCACTTTAGGCCAAAATAATGGTTAAGAAAGATTGGGTTTCCTTTGATGTGTAGTTTTATTCTACCTTACCCAAACACAACTAGTATGTAGGATGGATTACAAGAATCTTGGACTCTTATTACATTTGGATTCTCAAATACATTGGACTCTTGAATCTTATATACTCTCTATTATATGTGTAGATATACTTTGTGTGATGCCTATAATATTTGTACATTTAATTATAATAGATTATTTTGTTAATAATATTATACTATTCTCTTATTGTAATTAATGAATCTTCATAGCATCATGTGAGAAACTTATTGATGTATCTAATGATTATAAATTGTAATATAAATGATTATGTTCTTTATATACATTGGACTTGTACTTTCTTATGGCATACATACTTTGTATATTAGTTAAAAGAGTATTTTGAAGTTACATTTTTGGGAGTTGTTATAGGAATATTTTATCCTTACACCACTACTTAAGATAGCTCCTTCTCAAACAAGTTGTAGTTAATACTTATTTTAAATTATGTGACGAATGTTACTTATTACATAGTATTTTTTTATTTTACATTTTTTGTAGGAGATACTCATTGCAAGAAGAATTGAAGAATGATCTATCACTTTGTATATGTGTATCCTTTAAGTGTTTGAAAAATATTTAATTTACATGTTGATTTCTTATTTTCATTTAATATCCACTTTCCTAATAGTTGTATGCACATCAAAGTGAGGGCATAATGAAATGGTGGAAATTGCATACCCATGTACTTTCCCCTTATATTTTGGGCCTATTTTGTTAGGGTGTACTAAATGCAATAATAAGCTCACAAGTAACTTATTCTTCAGTGAATTTGGTTTATGAAGTCACAAGTATCAATCCTCTTTACCACCATTCCTAAATATTTATTCTTGAGCTTCAAAATTCAAATTATGATTCACCAA
Organism: Sequoia sempervirens; assembly: GCA_007258455.2. Taxonomy (NCBI): domain Eukaryota; kingdom Viridiplantae; phylum Streptophyta; class Pinopsida; order Cupressales; family Cupressaceae; genus Sequoia; species Sequoia sempervirens. The sequence goes on along the minus strand of VDFB02140811.1, from coordinate 45,111 downwards.
CCACTTCACTAGTTTTTGTGAACAAGCTTCTAGTACACACTATGTTGATTTGTGTATTTAAGACACTCACTCATTCATTTAAAATCATCTTTGGATGACCTAGGAGTTATCAAGGAGCATGTTAGGGTTAATGATAAAACTTTTATGAGAGTGTTCTAGTATCATCTATAGAGTATGATTAGAGAAGATCATCCTATGTCCATTACACTCTTGCTTCGTATCTTTATATTGTGTTTAGTCATAAAATCAATCTATATAAGAGGTTTGAATAAGGAGAACTTGACCCATGCAATTTGAGAAATTCCCCAACAAATCTTTATAAACATCGCATGCACTTACACAAACTCATGCAAGTGGTTCCAAACAATACATGTTCAACTTCAAATGTCAATGATAAATTGTTAAATTTCATAATATTGACGAATAGCTCCTTGACACCTAAATAAAAATATTTACATCAAAATTAAAATTAAACACCAATATATTCAATTTATTCAAATCCTATATTTATTCTAATTATCATTCTTAAATCTCAAATTCATATTAATTATATACTAATTTATTTTATTTAATTAATTAAGACAAATTATTTATATAAATAATTTCTCCCTCGATACTTTTTTTATACACATCAATATTATTAATAATATAAACTATATTTTCATTTTATAAATCTAAATGTTTTCATATTGACTTCAACAAAGACTATTAGCAACCATCCATCCTATGCCAAGATCATTAGACCAACAACATCAAAAGTTTCCACGTTTGAAAACCTGAATTAAAGAGTCATAAATGAAATTCTTTTAAATTCTGAAAATTTCCAAACATGAAAGGTCAGGATTCAATCCAAGTAACTTGGAGTTCATTCCATCGATACACCGTTCTCTACTTTCTGACAAGGAAATTTGCATAATCAATATGATGACGCTGGAGCATTTAACGAGTGGGGCTGGAATCTTGACCATCTAAGGAAAATGCTGCTTTGGAATTTCCATTTAACGTCCTCCATACAATTTTATATTCTTACAGAAAGAACGAGAAAGTTGGAAGTGACTAGGCTTACCTTGGGTAGCGTTTAACCACTCTTGTTCAATTTACGACGTACGAAGGGGCAGTCGGAGCTTTATTTACTTCACTACAGAGAATAGACTAACCTCTACAGTCAACGCCTTCGTTTTGTATTTCCTTTCTCACGCGGTCATTGACTACAACGAATTCTCCGGTAAAAAGATTCTCCGCGGATTTAGAATTTTTATTTTGCTTTCCCAAACTCAGACTTATAAATGCGCCTTCATCCTCTCTGCGTTGCACACTTGAGTGTGGCCTTCCTTACTCCGCTACTTGAGTGCGGGCTATCTAAACTGCTTCTCCTTCCCTTGCTTTCTCAAACTCAAGTGCACTTTTGTAGTGAAACCGCTGAAAAGATGATGAATATGAGGAGTAACCTTGGAATTGCAAGCCACGGCACCAGGATTGTACCGGAGGTGCCTTCCCTGAGCATGAGAAGCAGGCGCAATAGCCAGAGACAGAGACAGAGAGCATCAGCCCCAACTGCAACACAAGTATTGACCACAGTGCAGAAGCAATACAACGAAAAGAGCGGGAGCCCTATCGATTATCCCTACACCCAGCACAGGGATATAAACACAAAGAGAAAAAGCGCAAGGAAGCTGAGCGATGTATGGAGGGAGGTGCAGGGTTCGAATAACTGGGAGGGCCTGCTGGAGCCAATGGACCATCTCCTCCGCAGCGAGCTCATAAAATACGGAGAACTAGCCCAGGCGTGCTACGACGCTTTTGACTTCGACCACTACTCCAAATACTGCGGAAGCTGCAAGTACAACCGCAGGACCATGCTCCAAGATCTCGGCATTTCCCACTCCGCCTACGAAATCACAAAGTATCTCTACGCAACCTCCAACATCAATCTCCCCAATTTCTTCAAAAAATCTCGGGCGGGGGAGAAACAGTGGATCAACCACGCCAATTGGATGGGGTTTGTGGCCGTGGCGGAGGACGAGGAAGAAATTAAGAGACTCGGGCGCCGCGATATCGTCATCGCGTGGAGAGGCACCGTCACTTGTCTCGAGTGGCTGGCAGACCTCATGGATTTCCTCAAACCCGCGGGTTTCCATTCCGATCATCCCGATCCCCGCGTCAAAGTGGAGTCGGGGTTTCTCGATCTCTACACCGCCAGCGAGAAAAACTGCCGCTTCGCCAAATCCAGCGCACAGGAGCAAATACACGCAGAGGTTAGAAGACTGATCGAAATGTACAAGGGAGAAAAGCTGAGCATAACAATCACGGGCCACAGCCTTGGGAGCGCCCTCGCAATGCTGAGCGCATACGACATTGCAGAGATGGGAATCAACAAGGAGAAGGAGAATGAGAATGAAAAGATTCCCATCACCGTCTTCTCCTTCGCAGGCCCACGGGTGGGCAACTCCGCCTTCAAGGAGCGCCTCGAGCAGCTCGGGGTCAAAATCCTGCGAGTGGTTAATGCCCACGACGGGGTTCCAAAAGTTCCGGGAATTCTGTTCAACGAGCACTTTCAATTACTGAGAGAATGGATCGAGAAGCTGCCGTGGAGCTACTCACACGTGGGAGTGGAGCTGCAGCTGGACCATAAGAAATCCCCCTTCCTCCGGCCCACAAGCGATCCCTGCTGTTTCCACAACTTGGAGGCGCATCTCCATCTCTTGGACGGATACCACGGCCAACAAGAGCGGTTTCACCTGGCCACTGGACGGGATCCTGCCCTTGTCAACAAGGCAGCTGATTTCTTACAAGACTATTTGCAGATCCCCCCATTCTGGAGACAAGAACACAACAAGGGCATGGTCAGAAACGCTGAAGGCCGATGGATTCAGCCCCAAAGAACCCAACCCCACCTTGTCTGATTGTATAATTATGTGTGATAATGAATTCTCTGTATTATATATCCCCGGATTTTAAACTGTTTATTAACATCCCTTCTATACATAAATTTGGAATGGACTTTCCACTCGGATCTGATACTTTTATTTGCACGGTCTTTTAACTTTATCGAAACTCAGAAGTTTTGCCGAAACATGGGATATGGATATCAAGCTGCTGATTGCACCTATTCCGATGACAAGTCTAAATATGTTCTGAGATGTTTTGCCTTAAGCAAAAGTTGAGCATTCCTTGAATCATATCTCTTATTAGTATGTATACGATGCTCATACCACGAATAACAGTATTTTTTAAACACCCGAAAAAATCTCGCTTAGCGAAGGTCTACAAAATACAATCTATGATGTCACAACTTACGACATTTCCTAATTTGCATACTACACAAAACTAATCAATGACCTCTTTGGCATAAAAGCCAAATTCGCTGACACGAATCTACATATTTATCGATTTGGTGACATTGGAAAGGAAAATAAGTTTTAGGTTTTTTTTTTAATTGGTTATCCTAACAAAATGCATATATAAATTACTCTAGATTAAATTGAGTTTAGTATTACATAAAATATTCAATGTAGAAAAAGGCGATATTTAGTTTTAATTGAAGAATAATGCTTTTGATTAGACAAGTAGGGAAGGATCTTGATCCCATACAAAATGAAAAACAAAGTCAAACAGCTCAGTAAAATAGACTAGCCAAACACAGCCAACCAGAGAGAAACAACCAAACAAGAACAACAAAACCAGCCAGTAGCAAAGAAGGAGCTACTAGCAAAAGACCAGTCAGAACAACAAACAGTGCAAAACTGTTCAAGAATTAGAACTTGAACCAAGCAAAGCCTCTAAGAGCGAGTTAAACGAAACCATGACCTTCTTATAAAATTGTTTCTTCTTTCTAAAAACTATTGTCCAAGGAGAATTAAAAACTGAAATCCATGAATTTTGATCAAAAAGGGAAGACTCCCCTCCAAAGTAGCAGACCAAAGGAACGATTGATATTTTAGGTGAAGCGTCTGAAACCAAGCCTAAAGCAATAGGATTTACTACAGCATTTTCCAATGCATGGACCTTAGGGGAGGCAACACAAATTGCATTAGGGATAGCCAAATCCATAGTCCGCACAACAATATCCATAGGAGGAGCAGCAACTGCCACAACTGAATCAGGTGCAGAATGAACTTGCACTGGAGGAGCAACATACATCACAACACTCATATTAAACCTCACGTAAAGAGAAGAAGGCCTAGAATCATCATCATCTGAAGAAGTGGAGTCAGCAATAGGGTGAACTATTAAGTGTTCACGAAGTGAATTCTTCCACTAGGTAGAGGAAGAAACAGGGCGAGAGCCTCTAGAGCAATCACAAACCAAGTGGCCAACAACAAAACAGTGTCTGCAATGAAAAGGAAGACCCACGTAATCCACAAGCTTAGAGTAAGACCAACCATTAATCTGCAGCACAACCTCACTAGGTAAAGCTTTCGACATATCACCCTCCACTAAAATCCTAGCAAAGGAAGTATGAGTAAAAATTTTGGAAACCTTATCCACTTTCAAAAACCTACCGATAGCATTACCAATAGGTAGAGGAAAACCAGAATTGTAAGAGAAGATAAAGAAATCTTACCCAAATTTACCATTGAAGAATAATGTTAAATAGATATGTTTTGAAGTTTATTTGGTGTTAAATTTGGAAATAATATATTTTTGACAAGGTGTATAATTTTTTGTTAAATATCTATTATGTTAGAGGATAATTTTGCATGTTTGAGATAAATCTTAGTTATAGATCTCTACTTTGCTCTATATTTTTCCTAGTAATTAGTGAATTTCTAATCCACAACTTCATACGATATGTAGCCTTCTAGACTACATTTTATAGAACTTTGGGGATGAATAATATTTAAAAACATCTTAAGATCTATTATTATTACATCACAAGGAGCTATCACTTCAATCTCAATCCCCAAAAAATGGAAAGTATCAAAAACAATAGACAAGTTATTAAGTGTACAAATTATTTGCTCCTTTTACTTGATCTTCCTAAGGTTTCATTTGCATATCACCCCATTTTAGAAACAAGACTATAGCAACAAGGGTATGGTCAAAAACGTCGAAGGTTGATGGGTTGAGCCCCAAAGAACGCAATCCCACCTTGTCTAGTCATATGATTATGTGTGATAATTAATTCTTTAGTTTTTATTTCCCCAGATTTTAAAGTGTTTATCAACATCCCTTCTATACATAAATTTGGAATGGAATTTCCCCTCAAATATTATACTTTTATTTTCACGATATTTTAACATTAAGAAACCCAAATGTTTTGTTGAAACATGGGATATGAATATCAATTTGTTCATTGCATCTACTCTAATGACAAGTCTAAATATTGATAAGTAGGAGGTATTTTTCCACAGCGTGTCAAATTATGATATTGCTATCAGGATTCAACCGTGTAGTTTTGAGTCAAACTCATTGACCCATGTTTCATGAGTAGTGGTTCAACAAGAACCCATCTCTCATGATATCGATGGTCCCTTAGCACTCATTGCATCTAGGTGATGCTCCGGAGGTGAAGAGTGCGTCGAGGTCACCCATCCAATCTGCTCCTCAAGCTTAACCGGGGGAGTTTTCTCCAAGGTTAAGCCCGGCAGTTGTTACTGCTCTATTATGAATGGTTCATAAGGCACAACACTATTATGAATGGTTCATAAGGCACAACACTGCGAAGGTTTTGCAATGGGTAAAACTCGCGGGCTTAACTTGCAGCAGCAGCAACTAGTGACCATCACCTATCACCTGGTGCAAGTGGACCATTCGATATCATGAGATGATGGGTTGTTGTTGAACCACTACTCATGAAACATGGGTCAATGAGTTTGACTCGAAACTACACGGTTGAATCCTGATAGCAATATCATAAGTCTAAATATGTGCTGAAATATTTACCATAAGTTGAGCATTTCTTGAATCCATGCCAAATCTCCTATAAGTATTTATATGATGCTCATACCACGAAGAACAACATTTGGAAAATACAATTCCTACTTGCATTCAATAGAAAACTACACATATTAGATCAATGGTCACTTTCATATATTAGCCAAAGTTGTAGATACAAATGTACATAATCAGTATATCTATCTTTAAGGGACCATTCTCATATTTATTTTACTTAAGTCATAAATTAAAAATAGACATTTTGAAATTGATATTTTTTAACATCTTTTACATAGATTTTTATAAAGATGGATATGCTAGTTTAATTAAATTTGTTTATTAAGAAAATTAATATAAAATATATTAAATTTATTTTATTAATAATTTATTATTCATAAAATTCATCAAATACTAGAATTTATATTTTATTGAGAAATTTTACAAAAATAAATTAATGTTTGAACTATTATACTTTTCATGACATATGGATTTTTTATATATTTCATTGACATATCTATTATTTTATTTAAGATTTATATTATTTTACTTTAAATTTAAAAATTACATTTATTTATTTATATTGTTTACTTCATTATAGAATGGAAAAATATTTTAAAGATAATAAATCTAGACACTTGTTTAAGAATTATTTTAATTACTATTTTTTATTATCTCTATTTTCTTTTATTTTATTTTCCTTTCTGTAAGTCTAATAAATATTATATATTTATACATAAGTGAATGTTTTATTTATGAAATACATAAAGTCTATTTATTTTAAAATATATTTAACTAGATATGGCACCTTGTGCAATGGGTACACCGAAGAGATGTGGAAGGTGAGTTAGGAAAAAAAGGTTTATTTTTTGCACACATTTGTGTAGTAAATGATGCTAATTTATACTTAACTACGTAGGGTAAAGGATGTTGTAAAACCTAAATTTGCTAATTATTAGGATCTTTGCCGTAATTTCCATTTTATTTTAAAACCTAAATGTGCTCATTATTAGGATGTTTGCTGTAATTTTCATTTAAATAAACATACTCTAAAACCCTCATCGAAAATTTATTTTTCGGGTGCAACTTGTTTTTAGATTGCAGCTCGCCAAATTGGAGAAGTGAAAGGTAATACCAACAACGAAGACTTTGGAGGAGCATATACCAACTGCGGCAAGGGAAAATAAGAGAGAAAACGACAAAAAGCAGCCGTAAAATGATGAGGAATGATGAACTGCTGAGATTCATTTATTCATCTTGCATTGATATGGATGCAGATAGTTGTTACGCCTACAAAAGCCCTAACCGATAGCTGCGGGGAAAGTAGAAAAACACGATGGAATGATGGACGGTTGAGATTCGTTTTAATGTCAACCAAACCCTATCCTTCTTTTGGACCGTAAATAAAAGCATTAATGCATATCTTAGCCCATCAAAAATGCTAAAGGTCTTTTTCAAATAGGAAATGACAGCGAACTTACCATTCTATTAATACGAGAAAATTTCTCATTTAATTATTACTTTTTTACCTTAACTAAAATTTTATGGGCAAAAAAGTTTGGATTTTAAATTCGTGTCAAGAAGTAAAACACAGACATAAAATAAAAATAAATAGTTTGTTCAAATATACTCTGGCTGACAATTGTACGGCCGTAAAATAATCTGCCTCTTTAGCCAATTCTCCTTGTGTCGTTTTCATTCCTCTGTCCTTTTGCCTCTTTCGGCAACCAAGAGGATCGACAATCCATAGTTAAAATGCAAAGGACAAAACAATGGCGATCGTGGAAGCCTTCCAAACCCTCTTAAATCTACTGCACAAGTGAAAAAATCGGTGAATCTACAACCAATTTAGGTACGCTGTAAAAATGCCTTAAAAAATTATCATATTCTCGCAACAAAAAATGGTAAGACTCTTAAGAAAAAATATCTTTCAACTTTGTTGATGATATTGAGTATGTGAGGTGGTGATAATAGTTTAAGAACTAATAAAATATTCACCTTAAATTGTTTGTTTTTGAGTTGTTTGTTGAATCTATCCCACATTTGACGTCCTCTGCGGGGAAAATCGATGGATGTTGCATTCGTTTTGGTTTAAGAGAAACTGATATGTTAGTCTATTTTTTCAGTCGGTATTGTGCGGTTACTGAGTGGAAAAGAGTTGTAGATGTTTGAGGCTTTTATGCGTTATGAACCGATAGGGGCAGGGAAAGCAAAAAAATACGGCAAAATGATGGACGGCTCAGATTCGTTTTAATGTCAACCAAGTATTATCCTCTGTTTTGAACCGTTCAAAGGAAAAATGAGCTTGGAAAGCTCATATAGGACATGCCTTCAGTGTAAATATCTAAAATTTAAAATACTATTTTATTTCTACAATTTAAAATATAATTTTATTTCTACTTAAATCAAATAATTTGCTTGTTTTTTATTGAATATGTATTTTATTTTTTATTTTTAAATTTGAAATAAATTATCCATTGCATATTATTATCTTTACATGTCTACTATTTTATTTACTAAAGTGCATAGATATTTATTATTTTATTTACTAAAATTATATTATTCATTATAGGTAAATGAAAACAATCATGCACATGCACTTAAATATTTTGTAGAGTGAGTATGAAATTTTTTTAATACTTTTTGTTAACACATGCATGTCATTACACTCCACCCCTTTTCTGTTGTAGTTATGCCTCTAAACATAATTATTGATTTGGTGACATATTGGAAAAGAAACTATTTTTTTTAAGGTTAATCTAACAAAATGTGTGTATAAATTAGTCTACATTAAATTGATTTAAATATTAGAATAAATAATTAAATGTAGAGGAGGGTGATATTAGAGGATGATTTTACATATTTTATTTAATTTGCTTCAAATTTATCCTAGTAATTAGTGGGGTTATGTTCCACAGCTTCATCTGATATGCAACCTTCTACATTACCTTTTATAAAAGTTTTGGGATTGATGGTATTTTAAAATACCATAAGGGATTATTATTACATCACAAGAAGCTACTATCTAGATCTTAATTCCCTAAAAGTGACTAATATCAAAAATAATAAATATTCTAAGCATGCAAATTATTTGCTCCTTTTATTGAGCCAAATTAAATTTTATTTTTATTGATTATTATAGTGCTTTAGAATGGTGAATACTTTAGTAGATTAAAAAAATATTAGAATGAATGTATTGATTGTCTTTAAATACTAGCACATAACATCAAATCACTCCCAAAGTCTTTTTGGTCAATTGAAGGTGGAAGAGTGAAAGAGGACATTAGCTAAATTTAAATTTTAAATTGCAAGGGATGGTTTCGTGACTATGGGGTCAACCATATGACTATGAAATTTTCCTAAAATGAAATAACAATCAAACCCAAGTGGAAAATGATAAAATTGAATTAGGTGTACATAACCAAGTCTAATAAGTAGGTATAGATAAGAAAAATGTATAAGTGAGCATGTGTAAATGGTTGAGGTAGGAATAAATTTATAGAGATGTGTGCATGTAAATAGATAAAGAGACTAGGGGAATGAGCCTAGATTCATAAAAGATTATGTAATTTATCATTATATACACATGTACTAATTCATTACCTTAAAATAGGCATAAAACTAAATTAGAAATGACATATGTATATAAATTAACCCTTACATTCTTCTGACACTTTGAGGTGTGCGAGTTGTAAAATTATCATGTATCTTAAACTATACAATACTCACAAACATCCATGTGAAGTAATGGTAAGTACAAGAATTTGAGTCCACTTTTTGTATAAGTAACATAGATAAAAATTGATGCCAATAATACATAAACATTTCAAAATAATGTGTACTCATTGAGAAATTCAATCCAAAACTTAAAAAATTATACATTTATAATAAGTACCTATTTATTTTTAGTTATCTATTCCTAAATGCATACATGTTTAAGAACATGTACCCATTTGGAAATCTTTAAACATTTTTCTTCTTTCAAGATCACATTTATTTCTTCCAATATCAATAATGAATGAAAATAAGAGCTCAAAATTTGTACCCATCATGAATAAACTGATCCATGCCTTTATTTTTCATTATCCCTCTATAAGAATCAACTAATAGGTTTTGAGGTAAGTGGATCTCCAATATTTTTTTATTTCTTTGTTAATTTTTATTCTTAAACATAAATTTATTTAGATGAAACCTAAAACTTTGGACTAAAATTAATTCATCTTAAAATATACATAAACCTCAGGTCCTACTATAAACCCTCAACAATAAACCATAAATTATAAACTCTAAACCCTAAATTTAGGGATTAGAGTATGTAATAATTTAAGTTTAAAAATTTAATATGATATAATATAAATTGTACATGTACACCAACAATCAAGTACATATTAAATTTTATGCAATACAATCTATAAACCCTTAAAATTTAATACATGATTCACAATTAAAAAACCCTAAAAATATTAACATTTAAAATATAATATGAAAACCATAGAAATATCAATTAATATATCAATTGTTATTAATTGATATGTACATCTTGATGTAATCAATACATATAAAAAATTATACTAATTATTTAGGTGCACTTCAATGATGTAAATTGATATATATTTGATATAAGTACATTAACAATCAATACATATGATACATATAAAATTTTAAATGTGATATAATAGAAATGCTTAAAATTTAATATGATATGATTTAGAAAGCCTACAAATATCAATTGATATATCGATTGATACATCAATTGATATATCGATTGATACATCAATTGATATATCGATTGATACATCAATTGATATCTACACTAATATAAGATTAATATATATAACTTTATATGTATTGATTGTTGGTGTATATACCAATTCATGTTGATCGATATATCAATTGATATGTGTACAAGTAAAAAATTAATAAATAATATTTATTTTATGTGATACAATAAAACCCCTAACAATTTAATGTGATACAATTTAAAGAAGCCTTAAAAATGTCAATTGAATTTGATTGATATTTTGATTGATATCAATTGATAAATATCAATAATATTAAAAACCAACATTAAATAGATATAAATTTTAATTATATGATACTATATGAAAACCCTAGATTTATATAATTAATATTGATTGATGCATCAATAGATATATCTATAATTATCAATTGATATGTACACCAATATTTTATATATATATAATTTTATATGCATTTGTTGGTGTACATATCAATTGATATACATGTATACAAACAATTAATTCATATGAAATTTTATGTGATACACTATAGAAACCATTAAAATTTAATTTGATAGAGAGGAAGGAACATGATGGAGCGAAAATGGCACTGCGGGTGTTTTGAACTAGAGGTAAGCAGAAATGGTGGAGTGTGGCATCGTCATGGCTAGAATGGAAGAGTGAAGAGAACCAGACAACCCCAATCGCGATAACGCAACTAGGGGTGGGAAGATCCACATAAATTCTTGCAAAGAAGACCCACATTTCCACAACGAAATAGATGGCAGAATAGGGCACATTTCCAAGGTAGAGATCCAAGACATGAGCGCAACTCTAGAGGTGGCACGAATTGATAAGAGGCATCGTGGGCAGAGCAACGACAAAGCCCTACAACAAGTGCAAATAATATTCCCTGTAACCCTAGAATAGAGAAAAAATATCATGTGCTTTCTTTAAGGAATATACTAAAATAGCTAGGAAGATAGGAGAGTTAAAAAGGAAAATAATTTAATATCAACTGATTTTAATAATCGATAATTGAGAATGTGGTAGAATGATGGTTGACTGGTGCATTGAAAAAGATCTAACGGTTCTATGAACCTAATATAAAATAAATAAACATAATATTAAAAAAATAAAACATTTTATACAAAGAAAGATATTCTTTCTACATTTCTACTAGAAAATATATTTTGCATTCATATTATAATGGTAAAAAAAAACATAATTATTATATTTTACAAATTAAAATAATAATTATATATTTTACAAAAAGTATTTTACTACACTGAATTTACCTTATTTAATTAATCATTGCACCTTTTACAAAAAAAGAAAGCAAAGAATTAGATATATTGTTTATAATTTTCCACTAATATTCAAAGTGTATAAATCATGTTATAAAGGCATCGATGGTTGAAAATGTGTTAGCATGATGCAAGACTATTGAAAAAGATCTAACCCTTCAATGAACCCAATATAAAATAAAGATCAAAAACAAAAAAATAAATTATTATATTCTGCAAATAGAAAACTATTATATTTTAGAAAAATATATTTAAATACACTAAATTTAACTTATAAAAATAATCATTGCACTTTATACAAAGAAAAAAAGTAAATAATTAAATATTATTTCCAAATTTCCATTAATATTCACAATTTTTAAACTATATTATAAACATGCATAACAATTAATTTAATGTTTTGAATGTATACTCAATATTATTCAGTTCCAAACATTATAATAATATATATACCATCATTAATAAACACTTTTATTTCATCTTCCTATACAAAACAAACATTTATTTCATTTTCTTTTTTCTTAATTCAAAGCATTTCACAATTACATTCTACTATACTTAATGTCGAATAATAAGCTTTATCCATACAAATTCTAAATTTAAAAATAAAAATAAAAAAACCATCCGCGTACCCATTGCACACCAAGTTGCAATTGCTAGTATATTCTTATAGAAAGAACAAGAAAGTTGGAAGTGACTATGCTTAGGATGGGATCTCATGGAGGGGGGCTTCCTAAAAAATTTCAATAGGTGTTGTTTAGATTTTCTAGCACTATTTTAAAGTGGGTGGTCCCATGAATTTTGTAACATAGTTTAAGCTTAAAATTTTAAGCTCCTTTATTTATAGAAGCTGGGAGGGAAATTTCTAGCCCCACCTCTTTTGCACCTACTTAAGTTTTTGAGCTAAAGTCAATCTTTATTTTGTGTTTAGTCATAAAGTCAATCTATATAAAGAGGTTTGACTAAGGAGAACTTAATGCTTGCAATTTGACACATTCCCCAAAAATTGTTAAGAATTTTACATCAGATGCAATTACACGAACCCAAACACCAAAAATGAACATAAACATGTTTCAAGATATAAAATTATACTAAATCATATTCATGAATTATAGGGTTTAGATCCATGCATTTAGTTCAAGGCTACATATTGTGAATATCACTTCCATACTCATGTAAGTGATTCCAAACAATGCATGTTTAAATTCACATGTCAATAGTAAATTGTAAAATTTCATAACATTGAAGAATAGCTCCTTGACACCTAAACAAAGATATTTACATTAGATTAAAACTAAATCTCAATATATTCAATTTATTCAATTCCTACATTTATTTTGATATTCAATTCATATTAATAGTTTACTAATTTCTATTATTTATTTAATTAAATACAAATTATTTATATAAATATTTTTTAACATAAACAATATAAACTATCTTTTCCATTTATAAATCTAAATGTATTCATATTATCTTCAACAAAGACGTTTAACAACCGTCCATCCAATGCTAAGATCATAAGACCAACAACATCAAAAGTTAACACGTTTGAAAACCGGAATCAAAAGAGTCATAAATGAAATTCTTTAAGATTCTGAAAATTTCCAAACATGAAAGGTCAAGATTCAATCCAAGTAACTTGGAGTTCTTTCCATCGACCACTGCCTGTACACCGTTCCCTACAATATTTCTGAAGGGAATTTGCGTAATCAATGGGATGACGTTGGAGCATTTAAAACGTGGGGTTGGAATCTTGACCATCTTAGGAAAATGCTGCTTTGGAATTGCCCCGAAATTCCCATTTAATGTCCTCCATACAATTTTATATTCTTATAGAAACAACGAGGAAGTTGGAAGTGACTAGGCTTAGCTTGTGCGGCGTTTAACCACTCTTTTCAATTTACGACGTACGAAGGGGAAATCGGAGCTTTGTTTACTTCACCACACAGAATAGACTAACCTCTACAGTCAACGCCTTCGTTTTGTATTTCCTTTCTCACGCGGTCATTGACTACAAGGACTTCTCTGGTAAAAAGATTCTACGCGGATTTAAGTAGAATTTTTACTTTGCTTTCCCAAACTCGAACTTATAAATGCGCCTTCATCCTCTCTGCGTTGCACACTTGAGTGTGGCCTTCCTTCTTCCGCTACTTGAGTGCGGGCTTTCTTATTCCACTATCTAAACTGCTTCTCCTGCCCTTGCTTTCTCAAACTGAAGTTCACTTTTGTTGTGAAACCGCTGAAAAGATGATGAATATGAGGAGCAACCTTGGAATTGCAAACCACAGCACCAGGATTGTGCCGGAGTTGCCTTGCCTGAGCACGAGAAGCAGGCGCAATAGCCAGAGACAGAGACAGAGAGTATCAGCCCCAACTGCAACACAAGTGTTGACCACAGTGAAGAAGGAATGCAAGGAAAAGAGCGGGAGCCCTAACTATTATCCCTACTCCCAGCCCATGGATATAAACACAAAGAGAAAAAGCGCTAGAAAGCTGAGCGATGTGTGGAGGGAGGTGCAGGGTTCGAATAACTGGGAGGGCCTGCTGGAGCCAATGGACCATCTCCTCCGCAGCGAGCTCATAAAATACGGAGAACTAGCCCAGGCGTGCTACGACGCTTTTGACTTCGACCACTACTCCAAATACTGCGGAAGCTGCAAGTACAACCGCAGGACCATGCTCCAAGATCTCGGCCTTTCCCACTCCGGCTACGAAATCACAAAGTACCTCTACGCAACCTCCAACATCAATCTCCCCAATTTCTTCAAAAAATCTCGGGCGGGGGAGAAACTGTGGAGCAACCACGCCAATTGGATGGGGTTTGTGGCCGTGGCGGAGGACGAGGAAGAAATAAAGAGACTCGGGCGGCGGGATATCGTCATCGCGTGGAGAGGCACCGTCACTTGTCTCGAGTGGCTGGCAGACCTCATGGATTTCCTCAAACCCACGGGTTTCCATTCCGATCATCCCGATCCCCGCGTCAAAGTGGAGTCGGGGTTTCTCAATCTCTACACCGCCAGCGAGAATAACTGCCGCTTCGCCAAATCCAGCGCACAGGAGCAAATACACGCAGAGGTTAAAAGACTGATCGAAATGTACAAAGGGGAAAAGCTGAGCATAACAATCACGGGCCACAGCCTTGGGAGCGCCCTCGCAATGCTGACCGCTTACGACATTGCAGAGATGGGAATCAACGAAGAGAAGGGGAATGAGAATGAAAAGATTCCCATCACCGTCTTCTCCTTCGCAGGCCCACGGGTGGGCAACTCCGCCTTTAAGGAGCGCCTCGAGCAGCTGGGGGTCAAAATCCTGCGAGTGGTTAATGCCCACGACGGGGTTCCAAAAGTTCCCGGAATTCTGTTCAACGAGCACTTTCAATTACTGAGAGAATGGATCGAGAAGCTGCCGTGGAGCTACTCCCACGTGGGAGTGGAGCTGCAGCTGGACCATAAGAAATCCCCCTTCCTCCGACCCACAAGCGATCCCTGCTGTTTCCACAACTTGGAGGCGCATCTCCATCTCTTGGACGGATACCACGGCCAACAAGAGCGGTTTCACTTAGCCACTGGACGGGATCCCGCCCTTGTCAACAAGGCTGCTGATTTCTTACAAGACTATTTGCAAATCCCCCCATTCTGGAGACAAGAACACAACAAGGGCATGGTCAGAAACGCTGAAGGCCGATGGGTTCAGCCCCAAAGAACCCAATCCCACCTTGTCTGATTGTATATTTATGTGTGATAATGAATTCTCTGTTTTATATATCCCCGGATTTTAAACTGTTTATTAAGATCCCTGCTATACATAAATTTGGAATGGACTTTCCACTCGGATCTGATGCTTTTATTTGGACGGTCTTTTAACTTTAAAAATCTCAGAAGTTTTGCCGAAACATGGCTCATTGCACCTATTCCGATGATAAGTCTAAATATGTTCTGAGATGTTTTGCCTTTTAAGCAAAAGTTGAGCATCCCTTGAATCCACGCCAGATCTCTTATAAGTATGCATACCATGCTCATACCAAGAATATCAGTATTTTTTCACACCCAAAAAAATCTCGCATAGCGAAGGTCTACACAATACAATCTATGACGTCACAACTTACGACATTTCCTAATTGGGCAATTGCTACCCAGCCTTAAAAAAGGCATGGGCAACCGCATGGCTTATGCCCGCGGCGTTTTTGTTAACGGTCTGTTAATTAATGTACATTTCATTAATTAATTATTGCGGACTTTCTTATCTCTTCTCGTTAGCTATTCATTGTATGTCCAATATAATTTTTATTTTTATTTTTAAATTATTCTCAACTTTTTAAAATTTTAAAAAACTGTTGTATATTTAAATTCTTAAAAATATAGAATAAATTTTTGCTCTTTAAAAAATAATTTTGTTTTACTTTGAATTATTTTATTAATTATATTTTAAAAAATTGACATATTTAATTATTTTATTAATAATATTTTTACCTTTTTAAAATTATTTTATAAATTCATTTATTGTTTTTTCAACCTTTAAGAAATTAAGTTTTGTGTATAATTATTAAATTTTAAAACTGTTTGAATGTTATTTACTAGATCAATTAAGTTTCAAACAAAATGTAAAATTCAATCAATAATAAAAAAAAGGTAAAACATGTTATTAGGTATTATATATAAGATTTAATTTTTACTAATTAAATAATTTTATATAATTTTAAATCTAATAAAATTATTCAATTCTATTTGAAAATTTTTAAGAAATAAATTCATTTATTGTTTTTTTAAACCCTTGCAAAATTAAGGTTTTTTGCATAATTATTAAATTTTAAAATTGTTTTAGTGTGTTATTCATTAAACTATTAAAGTTTGAAATAAATGTGAGATTGAATCTATAATAAGAAAGGTAAAACATAGTATCACGTTATGTTTATGATTTTATTTTTACTAATTAAATAATTTTATATAATTTATAATCTAATAAAATTATTCAATTCTATTTGAAAATTTCAAATAAATTAATGGTTTGTAAAATCTTTTTTTTCTAAGCCCTTACAAAATTAAGTTCTTTGCATAATTATTTAATTTTTAAAACTCTTTTGAGTGTGTTATTCATTAAACCAATCAAATTTGAAATAAATGTGTGATTGAATCTATAATAAGAAAGGTCGAGTAAGTAAAGTTTGAAATAAATATGAGATTGAATCTATAATAAGAAAGGTAAACATAGTATCATGTTATGTGTATGATTTTATTTTTACTAATTAAATAATTTTATTTAATTTTATAATCTAATAAAATTATTTAATTCTATTTGAAAATTTCAAATAAATTAATCGTTTGTAAAATTATAAGTTATATTTGTGAAGGAAGAAAAAATAAAACAATTGTACCTTCTTATCACTTTAAAAAAATTAATATATACATACAAATATACATGTATGTATATATGTATTTATATATGCATTTATGTCTATGCATTTGTGTATGTATATGAAAAAGAATATATTTTATCTTAGAACCCTAACCATAATCCTAATGGAGGATGGAAGATGAAAAACTATTAAGAAGAATACTAAGTTACAATACTAATAAGATAAATTCAAAATAGTGATAGGTCTCAAGATTAATTAAGGCTCAACCCTAACCCTAATTAACTTCTAAATAATTTGATAGAATCCTAACTTCAAGAGTGCCCTAAAATGTAACCTATCTACCTTGGACTTGAAAAACATCCTTTATCAATCTCAAGTTCACTCACAAATTATAAATAAAAAATCTAAATATATGAGCACAAAATCTAATGTTAGAGTTTGTGGATTTGAAAGTTGCAAAAGTTTTTAAGAGCTTGAAAATTTGATTTGTAAAATATGAAAATGATAGGAAAATTAAATTTTACAAAAGGCTCAATTCACATGAATGAATCATTACCTAGCTAAAGTAGGTTGGTGGTAAAATGCAGGATGGAAGATGGAAAACTATTAAGAAGAATAAAAAGAGAACAATTGAAGAAATCCACGCAATCCCTAGAAAAAGTGTGTTGAATATTTTATAATTGGGTAGGGTTGATTAAGATACTAAGTTGGAATAATAGGTGTGTATTAAAACATTATAAAATTATAAATTTTTGGAGTTCTATTAGGAATTGAATGATAAAAGATGATGAATGGGAAAATCTAAGGCACTTTAAGATTTTCAACTAAAAAGTTAGAGTTCAATTAGGATAAGTGTTCACTTAGGGTTAGGTTTAGGGTTCAATTAATGTTCAATTCGGGTTAGTTAAGGATGGGGTTGGGGTTTAATTAGGGTTATGAATTCAATAAGAGTTCAAATAGGGTCAAGGTTAGGTTAAGGTTCAATTAGGATAAGAATTAGTGTTAGGGTTAGGATTACAATTCAACCATCTAGTTCAAAGTTAGGGTTATGGTACAATTAGGATTAATGTTCAGTAAATTTTCAATTAGGGTAAATATTTAATTAAGGTTAATTTTAAAGCTCAATTAGGGTGTGAATTAGGATTGGGATTATGAATCAAGTAGGTTTGGGTTAGGGTTTGATTAGAGTTAAGTTTAGGGTTCAATTAGAGTTAGGGTTAGGGATTTAATTAGAGTTAGGGGTAGAATTCAATTATGCTTAGTGGTCAATTACAATTAGGTTTAGTGTTCAATTAGGGTAAGGGTTAGAGTCCAAATAGGGTTATGGTTTAACTAGGGTTAGGATTAGAATAGAATAAAGTTGTGTTTAATTATGATGTCTAGAATTTAGTATAATTTGAGAAAATGAAATGATTTGGACACAAAGAAAAAAGAATAGAAAAGTTGATTTTATCTAGATCTTATTTCTTAATTTATTCTAAAACTATAATTAATAATTGTTTAATTAATTTAAAATTATTCATATTTAATTTAATTTAATTTATTTGTATTAGATAAATAGTAAAATTTAACTAATTATGTTAAAAAATAGATAATAAATATTTGGGCGGGTGCATGGAGATGGGTAGCCAATTTGTGGTTACTTTTCAAAAAAAATATTGAAAAGTCATAACGCAAGCGTATTATAATGCGAGCGCGTTATGGCTTGGTGTGTCGAGCCTAAGTCTCAGCACAACGAGCCCATAACATGACCACATTATGACATGTTAAAAGAAAAAGAAAAAAGTGAAAGTCATTCATTATGCATTTCGACTATTTTTTTGTTGTGCCCACAGCCAAAACCCCCATTTTTCATGCTCGCATTCTAGGAGGAGGCATTGTGCAAAAATATTCACCAAGGGTTGCTATTTCTTTGCAAGGATGGCACCACAACAAGGAGGGGGTGTGAGAGGTAAGGATTGTTTGCTTTTTGTTTTGAATTTATTAGTTTTAGGTTGTATTTGATATATTATTTTTTGAATTTTTAGGAGATGTAAATCAACCTGCAAACCCTCAAAATCCTCAACAAGAAGATCAACCAAATCCTCAAGACCAAAATCCTCAAGAAAAATATCAACCACAACAACAACCTCCTCCACCAATCACTCAACACCTTCCTGGCACTCAACAAAATTTGATGAGTGCAATTGAGAACAAAAAAAAGAAAAACGAGGATTCAATTAGTAGGTTGAGTGATCCAAATTGTTCAACCACATAAAGAATGACCCTAGCAAGTTTATTGAAAGATGTGTTAAAAAATGTAGATTCAATTAGCAAATAAATAACTGGATGGAAAGATAGGAAGCAGGCGGCTAGGGCTTATTATGTGGATAAACTATCATATAAAGATGTAAAGGATTTAAAAATTACAAAAGGTGATTTATGCTTGTTATTCACTGACCCACACACAAATCAAAATCTTACCCTCAATGCAAAGAGGTTTCTTATGAACATTGGTGCCACCACTGGAACACATTAGGAACTATTTTTATGATAGGTGGTACATGGTCTTTGATTACCCACCGTGCAACAATTGTGAAGTCCCATAGTATTTCCGTAGGAAACTATACAGTGAGTTCATATTGAACAAAATCCCAAATTATTTTGATATGAGGGACTTCCAAGGGAGAGGTGGGGGGTCAACTCAAGATAGACCTGGTGCATAGTTGGATCCTATGCGGCAAGGGAGACAAGCTCTCACTAGGCTGCCTCATGAGCACATTGTTATGCCTTACGTCGCAAAAGAGAGTGTCAACGTAGAGACATTGCAAGTGATTAGCACTTTGACCCATAGTGTCATCCATCATACTAGCCCTATTCTACAACACCATCTAGGGGAGTCTTCGAGTGGTGGCCTTTGAACCCATGTGTGTCAATCTTGCGAGGCAACTTGTTCATATGACCCCACCGACACTTAGGAGGTTGTTACACAAGATCTGTCTGCAGCTATGGAGATGGAGAGGGTAGCTGACATTTTGCATGAGGCGTATGGCATTGATATTCAGGTAAAAGTTAGCATGTTCATTGAATTTAATTTATTAAATTTTGATTTTGAAATGCAAGATTAACTAATTTAGTTTTATGATTTTAATAAAATTGCAAGGTCACAGTTTTGAGACTGGATACATCGGCCCTCCACCTACTTATTTCTACAGTACACCTATCGGTGGGGTATGTAACTTGTAAACAATTATAAATTTATTACATGTTAATAGCATTGTTTAATGAATGGTATTTTAATATGTGATTTTGGATGTTGAACAGGCTCATATTAGAGGTTTCCAGGGAACACTTCCCAATGCCAGTGGATTTACTCAAACCTACACACAGGTAATAGGATAAAGAGTTTAACTAATGAATTGTACTTAATAGATTTGTGTCTAGTTTATATGCATATCGTTGATTACGTTTCATTGCACATCATTCAAACTCAAAGCATTACTTCACATTCCATAACTAATAACTAGATGTTGATAGATGACAAAATTTCAACTACAATATAGTTGTTTAGAAAGTCAACATAAGCAGTGATGCAATTGCTTCACCATGAGACCACATTTCTTTGAGGGATTTCTTCAAACAGCTCACCACCTTCTCTATGATACCACATTTTCCATACATGTGTACCAAAGCATTTTATCAAACTACTCACTTTCTTACAAGTATGGCTAAAATCCTAAAATAGGTGCTTTCCAACAAACTATGGATGCTTGGAAAAATATCTATCAAAGCATAAAAGTAAGAAATAATACCATAGAGAAGGAAATAAACTTTCTGAAAAAATCCCTAAAAGAAATGTGGTCTTATGGTGATGGAATGCCATGACGTGCATTTGTTTGTAATGGCATTCCATCATCACGAGACCCCATTTCTTTGAGGCATTTTTTCAAACAGTTCACTGCCTTCTCTATGCCACCACAATTATCGTACATGTCTATGAAAGCATTTGATCAAACGGTTCACCGGCTTGCTACTATTGGTAAAATTCTAAAAACACGTCCTTTCGAACAAGATATGGATTGCAAAAATAGTAAGCATGAGAATCAGAAATATATAGTTTTTAATAAGTACTCCAAATTTTGTTCGTTATCTCATACATTATAAGTCATGACTGGATCGGTATTGTAGTTTTTGTGATCTTGAATAATTTGTTGTTTTATTTTTAGTTGTTGCAAGCTGAAACACCTCCGAATGTGATGAGGGAAATGGAGATCAAATTTTCATCTACTATACAATCCTCGATGGCTCTGACAGGGGAGGTTTGAGGCAAATTAGTAAATTTCAATTTACATTCGTTGTTATAGATGTTAGTGAAAAATCAAACCATTATTGATTCATAGCTTAATTTCTATTTGGATGGTTTATATAGGGCTTGAGCATGGGCGTGTGAATATTTCCCTCATGGAGAGAGATCATGAGATGGTGGTAAGTGATTATTTTGTAAAATATATCATTTTTTATAATGTAATTTCTATATATTAATGTCTTTACTTCTTATTGTAATAGTTAAAACATCACCATGAACTAAACACTAGGAGCAGCAGGAGCACTCTTCAAGCGCAGCATAAATGAGTGACAGACCTATCGCCATCTGATCGACAAGCAAAGGGAAAGAATTTATTTCCAGAGCATGGAGAGCAATGACTTTTGATTCTAGAGCCCTTTGGTGTATGCCTACATGGAAGTTTTATACATATTTTGTATTGGATATATTTGACATTGTATGCCTATATGGCATTCTCGTAAGCCTATATGGCTATTTTGTACCTATATTTCATACTTATATCAATATATATTGATGTATGCCTACATGGCTATTTGGTTAATACAAATATTTTTTATCGATCTGATGTCCATATTTGCATTCTAAATTGATGGTTCAATAGATATGAGTTATGTGTATTCAAGTGTATACTTTACAACTTACGTGTGTTCCAATGTATACTTTGCGACTTACGTGTTTTCATGTGTATGCCTTGTATTTGTGCATATACTTTGCATTAATTTGTGTATACTATGTATTCGTGTGTATACTTCAAGGCTTACGTGTCTTTGAGTACTTGTGCTTCCCTTATTCACATGTACATGCTTGACTTATTCACGTGTATACTTATTAATTGGTTAGCCCTAGCATTGATCATTGTTTTCCTTCATGGTTTGTCTAGAATATTAATTGATTGATGCTAAACAACTTTATCTAAAAGCAAAAAAAAACATTTTCAATTGGTATTCCATGAAATGATTCATAAAAAAGATAGCAATATATTTAATCCTTTGATTGGAACAACTTAATTAAGCAAAGAATACATAATCTTCACAACACTTGCAAAATATAATATTCAGAGTAGATGAAGTAGTTAACTTCTTGACACATTATCATACAAACATTTATCTTCAATAGTCTTTAAACATTTTCACAGCATAATCTTGATAGTGCAAAATGAATTGTTATGTTCTTGATGTGTCACCATATAAAGACATCAAAAGATTTATATATCAACTTTTTGCAATATTATTTCCTATATGCGAAATGGACTCGAGAGAAAGCAAGTTATAATTTATAATACAAATAAGAAATGGACTCAATGTTGTCTTAGACCCCCGAATAGGTCTATTTAACAAAGAAACATGCTCTCAACACTCCTCCAATTGGAAAACACCATTGGGTAGCATTTACCAAATTATGTTGCCCCTTGACTTTACCCACTTTTACTCCTTCAAACCTCTCTTTTTCATTCAAAACCCCTCTATTCCCAATTAGGGAATCATGCCATAACATACTTTTGACCTCCCTTGTCCTTGCAAACTGTTTGAACACATCAAACTCCAAAACCTCACCCTATTTCCAACCTATTCTAACTTATTCTCAAGTAATTTCTTCTTTTCACCTTGTCTAGTCTTGCTTTTAAGGCCTAAATTCTGAATTTTGAACAGAGGCAACATTAGTAATCTCTTCCAATGCCTTTACCAATGTTATTTTCTTATTTTTACTTACATAATTGACTCAAATGACCCCACTCTAACTCAAAACTAAAAGCAAGATTACAAAATGGCCTATCATAGCCTTATTTGACATTATAATGACTAAAACCACTGAACTAGACCTTCATTAAATGGAGGAACAAGGTGCTCTGCACCAATTATCATACATTTTTTGTGTGGAAAACTTGTACTTCTCAACTCTTGTGTGTATGTTTCTCTTTTCCATTGTTTTGCATGCCATCATAAGGGATCAAGCCGGTTGAACGTAGCTTGGATCAATTCCGTCTATTTGGGTGCAGAAGAGGACCATGCCTAGGATAAACCTACCTATTGGGATGTGTTGGAGCAA
The DNA here is from genome assembly GCA_007258455.2 of Sequoia sempervirens. Taxonomy (NCBI): domain Eukaryota; kingdom Viridiplantae; phylum Streptophyta; class Pinopsida; order Cupressales; family Cupressaceae; genus Sequoia; species Sequoia sempervirens. The sequence goes on along the minus strand of VDFB02140811.1, from coordinate 21,465 downwards.
TTAGTTTGGTCACACGAATTGCAAAATAAAATTTGCATCACTTTGCAACTTTACGCTACTTCAATTTGACACTTTTTCCATCAAGTGAAAACTGGACACCATAAGAAAATGACTCTGAAATAAAAAAAAAACCAAGATAGGTTATTGTAGAGGGGCCTAACATGATCCTATAGGCTTAGACAGAGATTTCGTAAGCATCACGATTTATGAGTAATAACCTATCAAAGTTTGCTTCCCTTTTGTAATTTGGACCCTTAAGGGATCGGTCCGGTTGAACGTAGCTCAGAGAGATTCTGCGTGTTTGGGTGCAAAATAGGACCATGACTAGCGTAAAAATACCTATTCGACCATGTTGGAACAATCTGTTTGGTCACGCGAGTTGCAGAATGAAAATTGCACCACTTTGCAACTTTGCACTGCTTGCATTTGACACTTTTTCCATCAAGTGAAAATCTGCCATCATAGGAAAACCACTCTGAGATAGCCAAAACAAAGATAGGTTTTTGTAGAGGGGCCCAACACGATCCTATAGGATCAAACGAGAAGCTTCTAAGTTTGACGGTATCCGAGTAATAGCATGTTGAAGTTTTCTTTCCTTTTGCACTTTGGACCCTTAAGGGATTAGTCTGGTTGAACGTAGCTCAGAGCAATTCTGCATGTTTGGGTGCGAAAGAGGACCATTCCTAGCATAAAAATACCTATTCGGACGCTTTGGAACAGTCCATTTAGTCACATGAATTGAAGAACAAAAGTTGCACCACTTTGCAACTTTGCACTGCTTGCATTTGACACTTTTTCCATCAAGTGAAAATCTACCGCCACATAAGTGAATGTTTTATTTATGAAATACATATTAAAGTCTATTTATTTTAAAATATATTTAAATATCTAAAATTTAAAATACTATTTTATTTCTATAATTTAAAATATAATTTTATTTCTACTTAAATCTAAAATTTTACTTATTTTTTATTTAATATGTATTTTATTTTTTATTTTTAAATTTGAAATAAATTATCCATTGCATATTATTATCTTTACATGTCTACTATTTTATTTACTAAAATGCATAGATATTTATTATTTTATTTACTAAAATTATTTTATTCATTACAGGTAAAATGAAAATAATCATGCACATGCACTTAAATATTTTGTAGAGTGAGTATGAAAAAATTTTAATACTTTTTGTTAACACACACACGTCATTACACTCCACCCCTATTTCCATTGTAGTTATGCCTCTTAACATAATTATTGATTTGGTGACAAATTGGAAAGGAAACTGTTTTTTTTAAGTTAATCTAATAAAATGTGTGTATAAATTAGTCTATATTAAATCGATTTAAATATTAGAATAGATAATTAAATGTAGATGAGGGTGATATTAGAGGATGATTTTACATGTTTTCTTTAATTTGCTCCAAATTTATCCTAGTAATTAGTGGGGTTATGTTCCACAACTTCCTCTTATATGCAACCTTCTACATTACCTTTTATAAAAGTTTTGGGATTGACAGTATTTTAAAATACCTTAAGGGATTATTGTTACATCACACAAAGCTACTATCTAGATCTTAATTCCCTAAAAGTGACTAATATCAAAAATAATAAATATTCTAAGCATGCAAATTATTTGCTCCTTTTATTGAGCCAAATTAAATTTTATTTTTGTTGATTATTATAGTACTTTAGAATGGTGAATACTTGAGTAGATTAAAAAATTATTAGAATGAATGTATTAATTATCTTTAAATACTAGCACATAACATCAAATCACTCCCAAAGTCTTTTTGGTCAATTGAAGGTGGAAGGGTGAAAGGGGTCATTAGCTAAATTTAAATTTTAAATTGGAAGGGATGGTTTCATGACTATGGGGTCAACCCTATGACTATGAACTTTTCCTAAAATGAAATAACAATCAAACCCAAGTGGAAAATGATAAAATTGAATTAGGTGTACATAACCAAGTCTAATAAGCAGTATAGATAAGAAAAATGTATAAGTGAGCATGTGTAAATGGATGAGATGGGACTAAATGTATAGAGATATGTGTATGTAAATAGATAAAGAGACTAGGAGAATGAGCCTAGATTCATAAAAGATTGTGTAATTTATCATTATATACATGTACTAATTCATTACCTCAAAATAGGCATAAAACTAAATTAGAAATGGAATATGTATATAAATTAACCATTACATTTTTCTCACACTTTGAGGTGTGTGAGTTGTAAAATTATCATGCTTCTTAAACTATACAATACTCACAAACATCCATGTGAAGTAATGGTAAGTACAAGAATTTGAGTCCACTTTTTGTAGAAGTAGCACAGATAAAAATTGATGCCAATAATACATAAACATTTCAAAATAATGTGTACCGATTGATAAATTAAATCCAAAATTTAAAAAAATATACATTTATAATAAGTACCTATTTATTTTTAGGTATCTATTGTTGAATGTGTACATGTTTAAGAACATGTACCCATTTTGAAAATCTTTAAACATTTTTTATTCTTTTGAGATTACATTTAGTTCTTTAAATATTAATAATGAATGAAAATAAGAGCTCAAAATTTGCACCCATCATGAAGAAACTCATCCATGCCTTCATTTTGCATTATCCCTCTACAAGAATCAACTAATAGGTTTTGAGGTAAGTGGCTCTCCAATATTTTTTTATTTCTTTATTCATTTTTATTCTTAAACGTAAATTTATTTAGATGAAACCTAAAACTTTGGATTAAAATTAATTCATCTTAAAATATGCATAAACCTGAGGTCCTACTATAAACCCTCAACAATAAACCATAAACTATAAACTCTAAACCCTAAATTTAGGGATTAGGGTTTGTAATAATTTAAGTTTAAAAATTTAATATGATACAATATAAATTGTACATGTACACCAACAATCAAGTACATATTAAATTTTATGCGATACAATCTATAAACCCTTAAAATTTAATAAATGATTTACAATTTAGAAACCCTAAAAATATTAACATTTAATATATAATATAAAAATCGTAGAAATATCAAGTAATATAATGATTGATATTAATTGATATGTACACCTTGATGTAATCAATACATATAAAATTATATTGATTATTTATAATATGTACATCAATGATGTCAATCGATATACCAATTGATATACCAATTGATATATAACTGATATATGTACATTAACAATCAATACATATGATACATATAAAATTTTAAATTTGATATAATAGAAATGCTTAAAATTTAATATGATATTATTTAGAAAGTCTAGAAATATCAATTTCAAGATTGATTTCAATACATCGATTGATATATCAATTAATACCGATTGATATCTACACTAATATAAGATTGATATATATAAATTTATATGTATTGATTGTTGGTGTATATACCAATTCATGTTGATGGATATATCAATTGATATGTGTACAAGTAAAAAGATTAATAAATATTATTTATTTTATATGATACAATAAAACCCCTAACAATTTAATGTGATACAATTTAAAGAAGCCTTAAAAATGTCAATTGATATTGATTGATATTTTGATTGATATCAATTGATAAATATCAATAATATTAAACACCAACATTAAATAGATATAAATTTTAATTATATGATACTATATGTAAACCCTAGATTTATATAATTAATATTGATTGATGCATCAATAAATATATCTATAATTATCAATTGATAAATATACCAATATAATTTATACATATCAATTTTATATGCATTTGTTGGTGTACATATCAATTGATATACATGTATACAAATAATTAATTCATATGAAATTTTATGTGATACAATCTAGAAACCATTAAAGTTTAATATGATAAAGAGGAAGGAACATGATGGAGTGAAAATGGCACTGCGGGTGTTTTGAACCAGAGGTAAGAATAAATGGTGGAGTTTGGTATTGTCATGGCTGGAATGGAAGAGCGAAGAGAACCAAACAACCCCAACCACAATAGAGCAACTGGGGGTGGGAAGATCCACATAAAAGCTTGGAGAGAAGACCCACATTTCCACAATGAAATAGATGGCAGAATAGGGGACGTTTCCAAGGTAGAAATCCAAGACCCAGCTTTGGGCATGAGTGCAACTCTAGAGGTGGCATGTGTTAATTTCTATAACCCAGCAACAGATTAATTGTACAATAAATTCACAGAAAGAAATCTGATTTATAACAATTAATACAACTGAGTTAATTAACAACTAATAATAGCGGAAGCAAAAATAACATGAAGCCAAATACAAAAAGACAATAACACAGATATACCCAGGAAACCCCAATACGGGGAAAAACCTGCAAATGTTGAATCTTCTATTCAGCCTAATAGCAAACTTTTCTTTCAAAAAATACAATCTGAGTTTGCTACAGCAATCTTGTATTTATAGAGCCTAGCTGCTTTACTTAGCGTGCAAGGAAAGAATCTTTCCTTGCTTTCTTTGGCTTTATTTACACATAAAATCACTCTAGGATTTATCTTATCCTCACAAACTCAGAAACATTCTATTTAAAGAATAAAAATCCTGTTGTTGCTAAAAATCCAACTTGAATTGATTTAAAGCAAATCTTATCTTGAGTTGCTTTAAAGCAAATCCATATCCCACTTTTTGAGCTACAAAAATCAACACTCCCTCTTAGCGAGGAAAGTGTTCTGCACTACACCCAACTTGTCCCTGAAGAATTCAAACTTGCTCTTCATAAAGGCCTTCGTCAGGATATCTGCTATCTGTTCATCCGTGGGAATGTAATTGAGCTTCACTATCCCCTTCTCCACACAATCTCTGATGAAGTGGTAATTGATCTCAATGTGTTTTGACTTGTCATGAAACACTGGATTCTCAAAGAGTTTGATGCAACTCTGATTATCACAGTAAATGACTGTAGGATCCAACTCCTGATTAAAGAGCCCAGCTAGAAGTTTCTGAAGCCAGATAGCCTCACATGTAGCCATATTGGCTGCCATATACTCGGCCTCTGCAGAACTCAGTGCAACTGACTTTTGTTTCCTGCTGTACCAAGAGACTACTCCTGATCCCAAACTGAAACTGCACCTTGAAGTGCTCTTTCGATCAGCTGTACTGCCTGCCCAATCTGCATCAGTAAACCCCTTGAGCTTCACTCCATCCTGTTGAACATACTTCAGCCCATAGTCAACTGTGCCTCGGAGATATCTCAAAACATGCTTCGCAGCTATCCAGTGCACATGTTTAGGTTCCACCATAAACTGACTGAGTGAGTTCACTGCAAAACAAATGTCTGGCCTGGTGTTGACCAGATACATAAGAGAGCCTATCAACTGTCTGTATAAAGTAGGGTCCACTGCCTCTGATCTGGAAGCATCAATCTTCTTCCAATTGGTCACAAGTGGCGTTGACATAGGCTTACAGTTTTCCATCTTGAATCGCTTCAAGATATCAATTAAGTACTTCCCTTGTCCAAGGAAGATCTCTCCCTCTTTCTACCACAATTCCAATCCTAAAAAGTAGTGCATCAACCCCAAGTCCTTCATCTCAAACTCTCCTGCAAGATCCCGCTTGCAATGTGCTATGAGCTCCTCTGACCCTGTGAGAAATAGGTCATCAACATATAACAACAATATGAGAAGTTCACCCTTCACCTGAACATAGTATAAGTTTGAATCTGCCTCACTCTTGATGAAGCTCACACTCTGCAAGTAACTATCAATACGTGAATACCACACCCTGGGAGCCTGCTTGAGTCCATACAGTGCTCTTTTCAACCTGCATACATGAGAATCCCTCTCATGTGCTTCAAACCCTTCTGGTTGCTCTATGTAAATCTCTTCCTCAATCACTCTGTTGAGGAAGGTCGTCTTTACATCCATCTGATGAATCCTCCAACCCATCTGTGCTGCTATAGAAATGATAGCTCTTATGGATGAGTACCTGGCTACTGGAGCAAAAGTCTCATCATAGTCGACTCCTTCCTTCTGTGAAAACCCCTTAGCCACAAATCGGGCTTTGAATTTTTCCACACTACCATCTGCAGCATGCTTAATCTTATACAGCCATCTCGAGCCCACCACAGACTTATCTTCTGGTCTTGGTACTACCTCCCACACACTATTCTTCATGATGGAAGAATACTCTTCCACCATGGCATCTCTCCACACTTGGTTCTTGGATGCTTCCTGAAAGCTGGAAGGCTCTACTTCAATTAATTCACTCATAAGTGCCACATAATCTAAATAACGTCTGGGAGCCCTTCTTTGTCTGACTGAATCTTGAGGATCACCTACATATTCTTGAGCCTCTCTTAATGTCTGCTCAGCTGCCCTATTTCTCCTCTTCTCACTCATAGGAATCTGAGGCTGAGGAATTATTTGTTCCTCTATCTGATCATCTTGCTTGTTCTGCTCTCCAGCTTGTGTTACTGAAGTTTGAGGGATTTGTGCTACCTTAACTGTGGATGATTGTTCCTCCTCATTCATCAAGTTACTTGACTTTTGAAGAGCCCTCTCTTCCTCAAACTTCACATCTCTGCGAACCACTGTTTTCCTGAGAGCAGGAATATAAACTCTATAAGCCTTAGAATTTTCACTGTACCCAACAAGGATACCCTTCTCTGCAGTAGGTTCCAACTTGGTTCTCTTCTCAACGGGAATGTGACAATACACAAGGCATCCAAAGATGCGAATGTGCCCCAAATCTGGTTTCTTACCAGTGAATGCCTCTTCTGGAGTCAATTTTCCCAACACTTTGTGAGGGCTCCTATTCTGCAAATACACAGTTGTGTTGCAAGCTTCTGCCCATAAGAACCAAGGCAGATCCTGATCATGAAGCATGGCCTTGGCTGCTCCAACGATAGCTCTATTCTTCCGTTCAGCAACCCCATTCTACTGAGGGTTGTACGGAACTGTCAACTCTTTCTTGATACCTTCCTGAGCACAAAAATCTTTGAATGCATTCAAGGTATACTCGCCTCCATTATCAGACCTCAGTATCTTGATCTTCTTCCCAGTTTGGTTCTCCACGAGAGCCTTAAACTCTTTGAACCTACTAAAGACCTCATCTTTATTCTTCATGAAATATATCCACGTCTTCCTGGAGAAATCATCAATGAAGGTAACATAATACTCATATCCATTCAAGGATGTTGTTGACATAGGTCCACACACATCTGAGTGTACAAGATCCAAAATCCCTTCGGATCTAGTGTCGCTGCTTGGAAAACTGGTATTGGCATATTTCCCAAGAGCACAACCCTTGCACACCTCATGCTTTTCTGTCTTCATCCCAGGAAGCCCTATCACTATTTCCTTAAGAATATTAAGTGCTCCATGGTGAAGGTGAGCCATCCTCCTGTGCCATAATTCTCCTATCCCTTTACAGCTACTAACCAACGCATGTGTTGGCTCAAACTGTAACCAAAACAAGCTGCCATGCCTGACACCAATCACTTTTGCAATCTTGGAATCTTTGGGACGAATATAGACTTTTACCCTCTCAAAGGTCACAATGTAACCCTTGTCTTCCAAGGCAAAAACTGATATTAAATTCTTTGTCATGCCAGGGACATACAACACATCCTCCACCAACAAAGGTTTGCCAGACTCCCTCTGAAACTTGACGGTGCCAATACCAGTTGCATGGTACTTGGCATTGTCTCCGAGCTCAATATAGAAATCCAGCTTCTTCTCCTCCAACTTGGTGAAACATTCTTTGACTCCCGTCATGTGGCGAGAAGCCCCACTGTCAATATACCAAACCCTGTTGGCAATTGAACTTGAGAGACAAGCAATGAGTGAAAACTCATTCTCAAATTGTGATGCAAACTCGTCCACCTCTGCTGTAGCAGCAAATTGCTTCTTCTGCTTGTCCTTATTTTTCTTATTTGGACATTGACTGGCATAGTGACCCATCTGATGGCAGCAAAAACATTTAATCTTGCTCAGATCTTTCTTCTTCCCACTCTTGGAAGAAGAACCTTCTGATTGCTCTTTATTAGACTTCTTCTTACCCTTGCTTGCAAGAGCAAGATTGTCTTCATCTTGAACCTTCTTTGTCTGATCTCCTCGATGAGCACCTTCACGGATCTCCTCCTGAACAAAATCATCCCAAAGTCTTGCCCAATCAGGTAGCCGATCTCTACCGACAACACACTTGACAAACACTTCCCAGTGCTTTGAAAAGCCATTCAAGGCTATACGCACCAACTCATCTTCTTTAATCGTCTCTCCAACAGCAGCAAGCTCATCCCTGACCTGTGTCAGCTTGGACAAGTAAGAGGTCACACTCTCGCCTTTGGACATCTTGGTATTATGCAATTTGTCCTTGAGCATCATCTTACGACTCTGATAGTCGCACTGATAAAGTTTTGTGAGCGTATCCCACATCTCCTTGGCGGTGTCTTTCCCCGATAAATGAGGAATTAAATGATCTCTTACTCCATCCAGGATAATCCTTTGAGCTTTGGCCTCTTTGACTTCATGCGAATCTAAGGCAACAGGATCATTTGTTGGTGGAGTCACTTCTGTGCTAGCATAGGTCCATAGCCTGTTCTCCTTGAGAACAGATGTAATCCGAACCTTCCACTACAAGAAGTTAGACGCACCCTCGAGCCTGTCCTCGTATTGAACACTGGTTGCCATAGCCACAAAAGAATTGGAGACGAAAATCTAATGACTTTTTTTTTCTTGAAATCTGCGTTACAAATCTTGGCTTCGTATTCAGAGTTTAGAGCTCTGATACCATGTTAATTTCTATAACCCAGCAACAAATTAATTGCACAATAAATTCATAGAAAGAAATCTGATTTATAACAATTAATACAACTGAGTTAATTAACAACTAATAATAGCGGAAGCAAAAATAACATGAAGCCAAATACAAAAAGACAATAACACAGATATACCCAGGAAACCCCAATGCGGGGAAAAACCTGCAAATGTTGGATCTTCTATTCAGCCTAACAGCAAACTTTTCTTTCAAAAAATACAATCTGAGTTTGCTACAGCAATCTTGTATTTATAGAGCCTAGCTGCTTTACTTAGCGTGCAAGGAAAGAATCTTTCCTTGCTTTCTTTGGCTTTATTTACACATAAAATCACTCTAGGATTTATCTTATCCTCACAAACTCGGAAACATTCTATTTAAAGAATAAAAAAAACTGCTGTTGCTAAAAATCCAACTCGAATTGATTTAAAGCAAATCTTATCTTGAGTTGCTTTAAAGCAAATCCATATCCCACTTTTCGAGCTACAAAATCAGCGGCATGAATTGACAAAGAGCCGCACTTAGGTATAAAGAGTACTTAGATGGGCATAACTAGCGGCCAGAAATACACCCAGCGAGGTGCAAATAATATTCCCTGAGCAAAAATATCATGTGCTTTCTTTAAGGAATGTTGAAATAGCTAGGAAGATAGGAGAGTTTGAAAAGAATTTAACGTCCTCTATATAATTTTTACGTCAGCATTTCTTTTATGAATATTATCAGTTAATTTTAATATCGACAATTGAGAATGTAGTAGGCGATAGTTGGCCAGGTTAAAATTAACAAAGATCTAATCCAATATAAAATAGAATTAAATAAAATTAAAAAATAACCTTTACAAAGAAGAGAAGCAAAAGAATCAATATTCTTTCTACATTTTCACTAGAAAATATATTTTACATTCATATTATAAAGGTCAAAAAAAAAAAAACAAGAAAAAACCATATTATATTTTACATAAAATATTTTGCTACATTGAATTTATCTTATCTAATTAATCATTGCACTTTATATAAAAAGGTAAAAGGAATTAGATGTTGTTCATAATTTTCCACTAATATTCCAAGAATGTATAAATCATGTTATAAAGGCATCGATGGTTGAGAATGTGTTAGCATGATGCAAGGCTATTGAAAAAGATCTAATGAATCCAATATAAAATAAAGGTCAAAAATGAAAAACAAGAAAACCAAATTAAAAAAATATTATATTTTAGAAAAATATATTTAAATACACTAAATTTAGCTAATCAAAATAATCATTGCACTTTATACAAAGAAAGAAAGTAAATAATTAAATATTATTTCCATATTTCCATTAATATTCATAGTTTATAAATTATATTATAAACATGCATAATAATTAATTTAATGTTTTGAATGTATACTCAATATTATTCAGTTTTAAACATTATATATATATACCATCATTAATAAACATTTTTATTTCATCTTCCTACACAAAACAAACATTTATTTCAAATTGTTTTTCTTTTTAATTCAAAGCATTTCACAATTACATTCCACTATACTTAATGTCAAATACTAAGCTCTATCCATACAAATTCTAAATTAAAAAAAAACAAAACAAAACAAAAAAAAAACCATCCATATACCCATTGCACACCGAGTTGCAATTGCTAGTATATTCTTATAGAAAGAACGAGAAAGTTGGAAGTGACTGGAAACTTGTACAGAGTTACGAGTTTGCAATTGCTAGGATATTCTTATAGAAAGAACAAGAAAGTTGGAAGTGACTAGGCTTAGGATGAGGTCCTATGGAGGGGGGCTTCCTAAAAAAATTCGATGGGTGTTGCATAGATTTTCTAGCATTATTTTAAAGTGGGTGGTCCCATGAATTTTGTAACACAGTTTAAGTTCCTTTATTTATGGAAGTTGGAAGTCTCATAAATTTTATTATTTTGCATATTCAATTCAAGAGCTTAAATTAATATTAAATATAAAAAAAAAAAAAAATTGTGAGAATTTTAAAACTTCATATGATTGACAACTGGTAGAAAAAATTCTAAGTTGCTGGGGCAATTTCTAGCCCCACCTCCTTTGCACTTAAGTTTTTGAGCTAAAGTCAATCTTTATTTTGTGTTTAGTCTTAAAGTCAATCTATATAAAGCGGCTTGACAAAGGAGAACTTAACACTTGTAATTTGACACATTCCCCAAAAATTCTTAATTTTACATCACATGCACTTACACGAACCCAAACACCAAAAATCAATATAAACATGTTTCGAGATATAAAATTATACTAAATCATATTCGTAAATTATAGGATTTATATCCATGCATTTAGTTCAAGGCTACATATTGTGAATATCACTTCCATACTCATATAAGTGATTCCAAACAAGGCATGTTTAAATTCACATGTCAATAATAAATTGTAAAATTTCATAACATTGACAAAGAACTCCTTAACACCTAAACACAGATATTTACATCAAAATTAAAACTAAATCTCAATATATTTAATTTATTCAATTCTTACATTTACTCTGATTTTCAATTTAAATCTCAAATTCATATTAATGATTTACTAATTTATTTTACTTATTTAATTAAATGCAAATTATTTATATAAATAATTTCTCCCTCAATATTTTTTTAAATCAATAATATTAACAATATAAACCATCTTTTCCATTTATAAATCTAAATGTATTCATATTGTCTTCAACAAAGACTTTTTTAACAACCATCACATCAATGCAAGATTATTAGACCAACAACATCCAAAAGTTTCCACGTTTCAAAACCTGAATTAAAATTCATAAATGAAGTGCAAGATTCTGAGTGCAAACGCTGAGTCAAGATTCAATCAAGTAACTTGAGTTCTTTCCATCGACCAGTGCATGCTACCGTTCTCTACAATATTTTCTGGAAAGGGAAATTGCGTAATCAATGGGATGACGTTGGAGCATTTAAAACGTGGGGTTGGAATCTTGACCATCTTAGGAAAATGCTGCTTTGGAATTGCCCCGAAATTTATTTAATATCCTCAATACAATTTTATATTCTTATAGAGGCTCTGTGAGGAAGTTAGAGTGATGACTAGGTAGCTGGGTGGCGTTTAACGCTCTTTTCAATTTACGACATTACGAAGGGGCAATCAGACTTTGTTTAACACAGAATAGTCTAACCTCTACAGTCAACGCCTTCGTTTTGTATCTCCTTTCTAACGGTCATTGGAAGCTACAAGGACTTCTCTGGTAAAAAGATTCTCCGCGGATTTAAGTAGAATTTTTACTGCTTTCCCAAACTCGGACAGTCGGACTTATAAATGCGCCTTCATCCTCTCTGCGTTGCACTTGAGTGTGGCCTTCCTTCTTCCGCTACTTGAGTGCGGGCTTTCTTATTCCACTATCTAAATTGCTTCTATTGGCTTTGCTTTCTCAAACCGGGTTCACTTCTGTTGCGAAACCGCTGAAAAGATGATGAATTTGAGGAGCAACCTTGTGAACCATAGTACCAGCATTGTGCCGAAGGTGCCTTGTCTGAGCATGAGAAGCAGGCGCAACAACCAGAGACAGAGACAGAGAGCATCAGCCCCAAGTGCAACACAAGTGTTGACCACAGTGGAGAAGGAATACAAGGAAAAGAGAGGGAGCCCTAATAATTATCCCAACTCCCAGCCCAAGGATATAAACACAAAGAGAAAGAGCGCAAGAAAGCTGAGTGATGTATGGAGGGAGGTGCAGGGTTCGAATAACTGGGAGGGCATGCTGGAACCTATGGACCATCTCCTCCGCAGCGAGCTCATCAAATACGGAGAGCTTGCCCAGGCGTGCTACGACGCCTTTGACTTCGACCCATACTCCAAATACTGCGGCAGCTGCAAGTACAACCGCAGGACCATGCTCCAAGATCTTGGCCTTTCCCACTCCGGCTACGCAATCACAAAGTATCTCTACGCAACCTCCAACATCAATCTCCCCAATTTCTTCAAAAAATCTCGGGCAGGGGAGAAACTGTGGAGCAACCACGCCAACTGGATGGGGTTCGTGGCCGTGGCGGAGGACGAGGAAGAAATAAAGAGACTCGGGCGACGCGATATCGTCATCGCGTGGCGAGGCACCGTCACTTGTCTCGAGTGGCTGGCAGACCTCATGGATTTCCTCAAACCTGCGGGTTTCCATTCTGACCATCCCGATCCCCGCGTCAAAGTGGAATCGGGGTTTCTCAATCTCTACACCGCCTGCGAGAAAAATTGCCGCTTCGCCAAATCCAGCGCACAGGAGCAAATACACGCGGAGGTTAGAAGACTGATCGAAATGTACAAGGGAGAAAAACTGAGCATAACAATCACAGGCCACAGCCTTGGGAGCGCCCTCGCAATGCTACGACATTGCAGAGATGGAAATCAACGAGGAGAAGGATAATGAGAATGAGAAGATTCCCATTACCGTCTTCTCCTTCGCAGGTCCACGGGTGGGCAACTCCGCCTTCAAGGAGCGCCTCGAGCAGCTGGGGGTCAAAATCCTGCTAGTGGTTAATGCCCACGACGGGGTTCCAAAAGTTCCCGGAATTCTGTTTAACGAGCATTTTCAATTACTGAGAGATTGGATCGAGAAGTTGCCGTGGAGCTACTCGCACGTTGGAGTGGAGCTGCAGCTGGACCATAAGAAATCCCCCTTCCTCCGACCCACAAGCGATCCCTCCTGCTTCCACAACTTGGAGGCGCATCTTCATCTCTTGGATGGATACCACGGCCAACAAGAGCGGTTTCACCTGGCCACTGGACGGGATCCTGCTCTTGTCAACAAGGCAGCTGATTTCTTACAAGACCATTTGCATATCCCGCCATTCTGGAGACAAGACCACAACAAGGGCATGGTCAGAAACGCTGAAGGCCGATGGGTTCAACCCCAAAAAACCCAATCCCACCTTCTCTGATTGTATAATTATGTGTGATAATGAATTCTCTGTTTTATATATCCTCGGATTTTAAACTGTTTATTAACATCCCTGCTATACATAAATTTGGAATGGACTTTCCACTCGGATCTGATGCTTTTATTTGGACGGTCTTTTAACTTTAAAAATCTCAGAAGTTTTGCCGAAACATGGGATATGGATATCAAGCGGCTCATTGCACCTATTCCGATGATAAGTCTAAATATAGTGCAGAGATGTTTGCCTTTAAGCAAAGTTGAGCATCCATGAATCACGCTAGATCTCTTATACGTATGCATACGATGCTCATACCAAGAATAACAGTATTTTCACACCCAAAAAATCTCGCATAGCGAGTCTACACAATACAATCTATGACGTCACAGCTTACGACATTTCCTAATTGGGCAATGGCTACCCAGCCTACAAAAAGGCATGGGCATCCGCATGGCTTATGCCTGCCACACTTTTGTTAACGGTTGTTAGTGTCAGTTAATGTACATTTCATTAATTAGCTTTTGCGTACCTCCTTAGTATGTTCAATATATATATTTTTTTCTTTAAAAAATTACTCTCTACTTTTAAAAACTTGTAAAAACTGTTGTATATTTAAATTTTTAAAAATATAGAATAAATTTTTGTTCTTTAAAAAATAATTTTGTTTTACTTTAAATTATTTTATTAATTATATTTTTTAAAAATTGACATATTTAATTTATGGTTTAAAAGAATTAAGTTTTAAAAATTGACATATTTAATTATTTTATTAATTATATTTTTATTCTTTAAAATTATTTTATAGAATTGATTTATTGTTTTTAACCTTTAGGAAATTAAGTTTGTGTATAATTATTAAATTTTAAAATTGTTTGAATGTTATTTATTAGATCAATTAAGTTTCAAACAAAATGTGAAATTAAATTTATAATAAAAAAGGTAAAACATGTTATTAGGTATTATATATATAAGATTTAATTTTACTAATTAAATAATTTTATATAATTTTAAATCTAATATATAAAATGAATTCAATTCTATTTGAGAATTTTAAAGAAATAAATTCATTTATTGTTTTTAAACCACCACAAAATTAAGGTTTTTGCATAATTATTAAATTTTAAAATTGTTTTAGTGTGTTATTCATTAAGAAGCTATTAAGTTTGCAATAAATGTGAATTGAATCTATAATAAGAAAGGTAAAACATAGTATCATGTTATGTGTATGATTTTATTTTTACTAATTAAATAATTTTATATAATTTTATAATCTAATCTAAATAAAATTATTCGAATTCTATTTGAAATTTTCAAATAAATTAATGGTTTGTAAAATCATTTTTTTAATATACAAAATTAAGGTTTTTTATTTAATTATTAAATTTTAAAATTGTTTTAGTGTGTTATTTATTAAACTATTAAAGTTTGAAATAAATGTGAGATTGAATCTATAATAAGAAAGGTAAAACATAGTATCATGTTATGCGTATGATTTTATTTTTACTAATCAAATAATTTTATGTAATTTTATAATCTAATAAAATTATTTAGTTCTATTTGAAATTTCAAATAAATTAATTTGTTTGTAAAATTATAAGTTATATTTGTGAAGGGAGAAAAAATAAAACAATCGTACCTTTCTATCACTTTAAAAAATTTAATATATACATATATGTATATATGTATGTATATATGCATTTATGTCTATGTATGTGTATGTATATGAAAAATAATATATTTTATCCTAGAACTCTAACCATAATCCTAATGGAGGATGGCAGATGTAAAACTATTAAGAAGAATACTAAAGAATACTAAGTTACCATACTAATAAGATAAATTCAAAACAGTGATAGGTCTCTTGAGATTAATTAAGGCTCAACCCTAACCCTAATTAACTTCTAAATAATTTGATAGAATCCCAACTTCAAGAGTTCCCTAAAATGTAACCTATCTACTTTGAACTTGGAAAACATCCTTTATCAACCTCAAGTTCACTCACAAATTATAACTAAAAAAATCTAAATTTATGAGCAACAAATCTAATGTTAGAATTTGTGGATTTGAAAGTTGCAAAAGTTTGAAGAGCTTGAAAAATTGATTTGTAAAATATGAAAATGATAGAAAAATTAAATTTTACAAAAGGCTCAATTCACATGAATGAATCATTACCTAGCTAAAGTAGGTTGGTGGTAAAATGCAGGATGGAAGATGGAAAACTATTAAGAAGAATAAAAACATAACAATTGAAGAAATCCACACAATCTCTACAAAAAGTGTGTTGAAGATTTTATAATTGGGTAGGGTTGATTAAGATACTAAGTTGGAATAATAGGTGTGTATTTAAACATTATAAAAGTATAAATTTTTGGAGTTCTATTAGGAATTGAATGATAAATGACGATGAATGGGAAAATCTAAGGCACTTTAAGATTTTCAACTAAAAAGTTAGAGTTCAATTAGGATTAGTGTTCACTTAGGGTTAGGTTTAGGGTTCAATTAATGTTCAATTCGGGTTAGTTAAGTATGGGGTTGGGGCTTAATTAAGGTTATGAATTCAATAAGAGTTCAAATAGGGTCAAGGTTAAGGTTAGGGTTAAGGTTCAATTAGGATAAGAATTAGTGTTAGGGTTAGGATTAGAGTTCAACTATAGTTCAAAGTTAGGGTTATGGTACAATAAGGATTAATGTTCACTAAATGTTCAATTAGGGTTAATATTTAATTAAGGTTAGTTTTAAAGTTCAATTAGGGTTTGAGTTAGGATTGGGATTATGAATCAAGTAGGTTTGGGTTAGGGTTTGATTAGAGTTAAGTTTAGGGTTCAATTAGAGTTAGGGTTAGGGTTAGGGGTAGAATTCAATTATGCTTAGTGGTCAATTACAATTAGGTTTAGTGTTCAATTAGGGTAAGGGTTAGAGTCCAAATAGGGTTAGGGTTTAACTAGGGTTAGGATTAGAATAGAATAAAGTTGTGTTTAATTATGATATCTAGAATTTAGTATAATTTTAGAAAATGAAATGATTTGGACACAAAGAAAAAAGAATAGAAAAGTTGATTTTATATAGATCTATTTCTTAATTTATTCTAAAACTATAATTAATAATTGTTTAATTAATTTAAAATGAATATTTAAGTTAATTTAATTTATTTGTATTAGATAATTAGTGAAATTTAACTGATTATGTTAAAAAATAGATAATAAATATTTGGACGGGTGCATGGAGATGGGTAGCCAATTTGTGGCCACTTTCAAAAAAAAAATTGAAAAGTCATAATGCGAGTGCATTATAACGTGAGCACGTTATAACATGCTCACGTTATGGCTTGGTGTGTCAAGCCTAAGGCTTGGCACAACAAGCCCATAACACGAGTGTGTTATGACATGTTAAAAGCAAAAAAAAAAAGTGAAAATCATTCATTCTGCATTTTGACTATTTTTTTGTTGTGCCCACGGCCAACACCCCCCATTTTTTGCACTTGCATTCTAGGAGGAGGCATTGTACAAAAATCTTCACCAAGGGTTGCTATTTCTTCGCAAGGACAATGCCACGACAAGGAGGAGGTGTGAGAGGTAAGGATTGTTTGCTTTTTGTTTTGAATTTGTTAGTTTTAGGTTGTATTTAATTATTTTTTTTTTGAATTTTTAGGAGATGTAAATCAACCTGCAAACCCTCAAAATCCTCAATAAGAAGATCAACCAAATCCTCAAGAACAAAATCAACTACAACAATAACCTCCTCCACCAATCACTCAACACCCTCTTGGCACTCAACAAAATTTGATGAGTGAAATTGAGAACAACAAAAAGCAAATTAAGGATTTAATTAGTAGGTTGAGTGATCCAAATGGTTCAACCATAGAAAGAATGACCCTAGCAAGTTCATTGAAAGATATGTTAAAAATGTAGATTCAATTAGCAAACAAATAACTGGATGGCAAGATAGGAGGCAAGCGGCTAGGGCGTATTATGCAGATAAACTATCATATAAAGATGTAAAGGATTTAAAAGTTACAAAAGGTGATTTGTGCTCATTATTCACTGACCCACGCACAAATCAAAATCTTACCCTCAATGCAAAGAGGCTTCCTATTCATTGGTGCCACCACCAACAGATTAGGAACTATTTTTATGATAGGTGGTACATAGTCTTTGATTACCCACCATGCAACAATTGTGAAGTCCCGCAATATTTCCTTAGGAAACTATACAGTGAGTTCATATTGAACAAAATCCCAAATTATTTTGATATGAGGGACTTCCAGGGGAGAGGTGGGGGGTCGGCTCAAGATAGACTTGGTGCACAGCTGGATCCTATGCAAAAAGGGAGACGAACTCTCGCTAGGCCGCCTCATGAGCACATTGCTATGTCTTTCATCACAAAGGAGAGTGTTGGTGTAGAGACATTGCAAGTGATCAGCACTTTGACCTAGAGTGTCATCCATCATACTAGCCCTATTCTACAATGCCATCTAGGGGAGTCTTCAAGTGGTGGCCTTCGAACCCATGTGTGTCAATCTTGCGGGGCGACTTGTTCATATGACCCCACTGACACTCAGGAGGTTGTTACACAAGATCCATCTGTAGCTATGGAGATGGAGAGGGAAGCTGACATTTTGCATGAGGCGTATGGCATTGATAGTCAAGTAAAAGTTAGCAAGTTCATTGAATTTAATTTATTAAATTTCAATTTTGAAATGCAAGATTAACTAATTTAGTTTTATGATTTTAATAAAATTGTAGGGTCACAGTGTTGAGACTGGATACGTTGACCCTACACCTACTTATTTCTATAGTACACCTATTAGTGGGGTATGTAACTAGTAAACAATTATAAATTTATTACATGTTAATAGCATCGTTTAATGAATGGTATTTTAATATGTGATTTTGGATGTTGAACAGGCTAATATTGGAGGTTTCTAGGGAACAACTCCCAATGCTAGTGGATTTACTCAAAACTACACGTAGGTAATAGAATAAAGAGTTTAACTAATGAATTGTACTTAATAGATTTGTGTCTAGTTTATATTCATATTGTTGATTATGTTGCATTGCAGATCATTCAAACTCAAAGCATTACTTCACATTCCATAACTAATAACTAGATGTTGATAGATGACAAAATTTCAACTACAATATAGTTGTTTAGAAAGTCAACATAGGCAATGATGCAATTACTTCACCATGAGACCACATTTCTTCGAGGCATTTCTTCAAACAACTCACCACCTTTTCTATGATACCACATTTTCCATACATGTGTACCAAAGCATTTTATCAAACTACTCACTTCCTTGCAGCTATGGCTAAAAGCCTAAAATAGGTGTTTTCCAACAAACTATGGATGCTTGGAAAAATATCTATCAAAGCATAATAGTAAGCAATAATACCATAGAGAAGGCAATGAACTTTCTAAAAAAATGCCTGAAAGAAATGTGGTCTTATGGTGATGGAATGCCATGACGTGCAATTGTTTGTAATGGAATTCCATCATCATGAGACCCCACTTCTTTGAGGCACTTTTTCAAACAGTTCACTACCTTCTCTATGCCACCACAGTTATCGTACATGTCTACGAAAGCATTTGATCAAATGGTTCATCGGCTTGCTGCTATGGGTAAAATCCTAAAAACACGTCCTTTCGAACAAGATATGGATAGGGAAAATAGTAAGCATGAGAATTATAAATATATAGTTTAATAAGTACTCCAAATTTTGTTCATTATCTCATACATTATAAGTCATGACGTGGATCGGTATTGTAGTTTTTGTGATCTTGAATAATTTGTTGTTTTATTTTTAGTTGTTGCAAGTTGAAACACCTCCGAATGTGATGAGGGCAATAGAGATCAGTGTTTCATCTGCTATACAATCCTCGATGGCTCTGATAGGGAAGGTATGAGGCAAATTAGTAAATTTCAATTTACATTTGTTGTTATAGATGTTAGTTAGTGAAAAATCAAAACATTATTGATTTGTAGCTTAATTTCTATTTGGATGGTTTATACAGGGCTTAAGCATGCCTAAGCATGGATGTGTGAGTATTTCCCTCATGGAGAGAGAACATGAGATGGCGGTAAGTGATTATTTTGTTAAATATATCATTTTTTATAATGTAATTTCTATATATTAATGTCTTTACTTCTTATTGTAATAGTTAAAACTTCACCATGAACTAAACACTAAGAGGAGCAGCAGGAGCACTCTTTGAGCACAGCACAAATGAGTGACAGACCTATCGCCATCTGATTGACAAGTAAAGGGAAAGAATTTATTTCTAGAGCATGGAGAGCAATCACTTTTGATTCCAGAGCCCTTTGTTGTATGCCTACATGGAAGTTTTCTACATATTTTGTATTGGATATATTTGACATTGTATGCCTATATGGCTATTTTGTACCTATATTTCATACTTATATCGACATATATTGATATATGCCTACATGGCTATTTGGTTAATACAAATCCTTTTTATCGATGGTGTCCATATTTTCATTCTAAATTGATGGTTCAATAGATATGAGTTACGTGTATTCAAGTGTATACTTTACAACTTACGTGTGTTCCAATGTATTCTTTGTGGCTTACATGTTTTCATGTGTATACCTTGTATTTGTGCATATACTTTGTATTAATTTGTGTATACTATGTATTTGTGTGTATACTTCAAGGTTTACGTGTTTCTGAGTACTTGTGCTTCCCTTATTCACATGTACATGCTTGACTTATTCATGTGTATACTTATTAATTGGTTAGCCCTAGCATTGATCATTGTTGTCCTTCATGGTTTGTCTTGAATATTAATTGATTGATGCTAAACAACTTTATCTAAAAGAAAAAAACACATTTTCAATTGGTATTCCATGAAATGATTCATAAAACCTGATTCCAATATATTTAATCCTTTGATTGGAACAACTCAATTAAGCAAAGGATACATAATCTTCACAACACTTGCAAAACATAATATTCAAAGTAGATGAAGTAGTTAACTTCTTGACACATTATCAAAAAAACATTTATCTTCAATAGTCTTTAAACATTTTTACAGCATAATCCTGATAGTGCAAAATGAATTGTTATGTTCTTGATGTGCCACCATATAAACACGTCAAAAGATTTATATATCAACTTTTTGCAATATTATTTATTGTATACGTAATGGACTCAAGAGAAAGCAAGTTATAATTTATAATACAAATAATAAATGGATTCAACATTGTCCTAGACCCCCGAATAGGTATATTTAACAAAGCAACACACTCTCAATCACTCGTCCAATTGGAAAACACCATTGGGCAGCATTTACCAAATTATGCCTCCCCTTGACTTTACCGACTTTTACTCCCTCAAACCTTTCTTTTTCATTCAAAACCCTTTGTTCCCCAATTGGGACATCATGCCATAACATACATTTGACCTCCCCTATCCTTGCAGACCTTTTGAACACATCAATCTCCACAATCTCACCCTATTTCCAATCTATTCTAACTTATTTTCAAGCAATTTCTTCTTTTCACCTCTTCTAGCCTTGCTTTTAAGGGGCCTCAATTTTGAATTTTCAACAGGGGGAGCATTAGTAATCTCTTCCAATGCCCTTACTAATTCTATTTTCTTGTTGTGCCCCACATGTGGTGGCTCCAAGTGACCCCACACTAACTCAAAACTAAAAGAAAGATTACAAAATGGCCTATCATGGCCTTATTTAACATTATCATGACTAAAACCACTAAACTAGACATTCTTCATCAAATGGAGGAACAAGGTGCTCTACACCAATGATC